>CM053515.1:35043322-35139013 GCA_028627145.1 Eidolon dupreanum
TTATTTAAAGAGCAGGGTTTAAAAGGAAAAACAAAGGTCTTTTATGCTGTCCCAATGCAATTCCATGTGGGAACCAGTGATAATAGTTTTAACCACTTTCATTGCACAAACTGGGAAAGGACTTCACTGGGCTGAAACACCTGATTTCAGGCCCAGCCTACTCACGGCCTTCTCCAGGGTTTAGATGGGAGCATACACATAGGGCACCCCTGGCTGGTAATACAGAGCCCTGGGTGGGTCACGCCTCCCCCGCCCCCTCTCGGAAGGGCTAGGGATTTGTTTGCTCCCATGTGCTCTTGAGACTGTTTTGAGAGTCTGGAGGACTCTTCTCTCTTGGGTTCCTTCCCAGCCAGGAGCTCAGGGCTTCTCCTCCAGCTGCAGCCCAGGAGTGTAATCCCATCTTCATCACCGGAGTTTATACTTCCTCTAGTGTTACTTTTGGCCAGGTGCCCTTGGCCTGTCCACTAGCTGGAGGGGTGCAAGGGCACTGGAGTTAGACCTGGCCTGGAGTTTAGTTCCTTCCGCCCTGTCTGCTCACAGGATCCATGACTGTGCACGTCTCTGAGCCTGTGTCTTGCGAATTTAGGATTACTGAGAGGTCCCAGCGAGACAGAAATGGTGAATCATCCAGCATCCAGGTCTGGCCCTGAAATAGTCACTGACCCAACTGCCTGAACTTGCATACCCTCCTTAACCCGGTTTGCCAGCTTCTGACAGTCCCTCCTTGTGACTTGTGACTGTTTGGTTCCTTCTGCTCAACTGGAAGGTACCTTCAATCCACTCCCCCCCTACACCACTCTGATTGACTTTGCCCTGCCCTTGGGCCCAACTATGGCTTTCCTTTATCTTTCATACTAGCCCAGAGTCATGGTGAAGTCTTACATTTCTCAGACTCACTTGACTCTAAAATAACTCAAATTCCAGGACTAACCACTAGGTGTTATGAGTTGACAGACTCAGGCCCTGAATGGGGAAAACCCAAGGGAAGGGTGTAGAAGGTGAGGAAGCTAGGGCTTTATGCTGCAAGGATGTGGATGCTGCTTGTCTCCTGACTGATTGATTGACTGGGCAGTCACTGACCCAGGTGAATTGTTCACAGGCTAAATGAAACCTAGAGGCCTAACAAGTTGGTGATCTATTTTTACTGCCAGAGGCATTTGCTCGTGTGTGTGTGTGTGTGTGTGTGTGTGTGTGTGTGTGTGTGTGTGTATGTAAGCACCGACGCTCCCACCTGGGGTGGCTGTTCCTTTGTTTATAGGCACTTACGTTTCTTCTCCTTCTAGGTTCCTGAGGAGGCTTTATTTCCTGGCCTCCTGAGAGAGAGTTTGGCCACTTGGTTAATGAACCGTTGACAGAAGTATGTTAAAAAGAAAGGCCACCAGCCCAAAATGGCATCAGTTGTGCTAAAAGCGCATGATACCAAACCTAGATTTAATAACACCTAACATAACTACAGTTTCAGTCTCTCCCAGGAGTGGAATTTTAAACAACTCAGTCTGGAATTTCCTAAACCACACTAGTAAGGTAATCTGGCTGATAAAACTCCCTGCCTTTCCCTAAGGGAAGGTCTCCTGTCTGAAATAATCTTTCTTAATTTCTTAGTCCCACCCTTTTTCTGCCTATAGAAACTGTCCACTGTGTACAGCCCCTTGGAGCACCCTCTACTTGTTAGATGGGATGCTGCCCGATTCATAACTTGCTTAAGAAAGCCAATTAGATCTTCAAATTTACTTGGTTGAATTTTTTTTTTTTTTAAACAGGTATATGCGTCACATCTGGGCAGAAGCTTTTCCAGGGCCACAGTGATAGTTCTGGATGGTGGAGGCTCCATGAGCCTGGGTCCTTGAGAGAAGCAAGAGGGAGCAGAGCCCCACTGACCCAAGATGGACATGTAGTATGTGCAGTGAGAAATCAACTTTGTCATGCAAAGCCACTGAAATTTGGGGGTTGTTATTGTAGCACAACCTAGCCCATCCTGACAAATGCATCCTAAATCCTTTCTGAGACAAAACAGGGTACCAGTAAACTAGCAAACAGGCAGACAGACAGTTTATTTCCCTTAGGACTGTGTGCTTGGAGGATCCAGAATTTATTTTTGAAGGATAGATGACAGGACAGTGTCCTTCAGCGGAGGCTAGCAGTCTCACATCTATACTGAGCTGATGATGTTGTGCAGTTGCCTGCTCTGGCCCCAGGGCTGAGGTCACAGCTCTTAGGGCTATCCTGTCACTGCTCCTGCTATGCATTTGCGCTGCTGAGGGTGGCAGATGGATTCTTTCTGTGGCTTTGGGCCATCCCACAGTGCTCCGGGAGAGCCTGCCCCTCCCTCCCTGACTGCTTTGTGCCTCTAGCCCTGTCATTCAGCCTCTTTCCTATCCTGTTTAATTTTCTGTTACATATTCATGAGTAGAAGTTGCAGCCTTTACTAAACATTGTCATCTATCTGCACCAATATGTGTGTAAGGGAAGGGCTGGGAACAAGTGGGGTAATACGTACACACTCGACTCAAATGGGAAAAAAACAACTAATTTTTTTTCCTGGGGTCAAAAGAAAGTTTATCTGAAAAGGGGTAACTCTCCACAGAGTGTGGTCTCCTCTCAGAGACAGAGAGTCACAACTATGTTTTTGACTTGTGAGTACATCCTGCTCTGAGCCCCATCCCTACTGGAGGGGAACAGAGCAAACTTGCTCTTTAATGGTGAGAATCTGAATTTAATTTAGTCTTTTAGGTAATTCCTCCATCTTCTGAATTTTTCTTATTTCCCTCTGCTCATTCTGTAGCAGACCCTTGTTTGCCTTAATAACTTTATTTCCTGCTTCTTTACCAACAGAACTGTGACTAGGTTCCACCCTCAGAGAAGGTGTCCTTGTCCTGGTTCAGGGATAAATCCTGACTTAAGCCAATCATGACAGAGCCACCCTTGCCTTAGTTGGCTGGGGCTAAGCCCATGACCAAGTTTTGACCCTGGAGACTAGACGTGGGGATGTTTGCCATGGGCTTGTTGTTAAAAAGAAACACAGGTAAAGAAATTGAATTTGTTATCCAAATCTTCCCCCAAAGAAAAACCTAGGCCCAGATGATTTCACTGATCTATTTTATTAAGTGGAAATAAACACCAATCACATACAAACACTTGTAGAAAACAGAAGAAGGGGGAAGTTCCTTTTCTGAGGCCAGCATTACCTAGGACAGAATCCTGGAGAAGTCATCACAAAAATAAATTTTTTGTAAATATAGACTTAAACATCCTGATAAAATATTATAGTCAATCAAAACTTACATTGTATAGAAAGATAATACATCACGGCTGAGTAGACTTTATTTCAGGGATGCAAGGCTGTTTTCATATTCAAAAAACAGTCAGTTCATGCTTCTCTCACTCTGCATTCTTGCCAGCACTGGAGATTATAGATCTATAAGCTCTTACTGAAAATCCTTATATATGTTTCAGAATGTAGAATTTCCTGGATTTTAGGAAATTATATGACACCCCGAGTGGGCTCTGAGGCAGCACCTTCTATTCAAACACATTCATTAATGGTTCTGCAGCAGAATATAAAAAATATTCTCAGCAAAAAAGAGGATTCAAGACTGAAAACAGCCCCAGACAAGTTCTGGTGAAGTCTTGCCGCTAAATGAATGGGCCTTAAAGTTAATGAAGTCCAAACTGCTTTCTGATATTTAGAACTGCATGGATTTTGGATTGGGGATAAGGAACTGTGGACATGACTCATTCTTTAATCTTTGCCAATTCTACTGTTGCTTTAACTTGCATTTCTCTGACGACGACTTGTGAGGTTGAACCGCTATTCATAACTCTCTCTGGTCATTTACATGTCCTGTTTTCTTACTGCTCTGTTAAAAATTGTAGGTACTGCTATATGTATTAAGGCTTTTGACTGTTTGTCTTTCACATATTTTATAAATATTTTCTTAGCCTATCATTTACTTATATATTTTCTCATTATGCTCTTTTTAAGAAAAATTTAAAATTTGTATACAATCAAATATATATTTCTTTTTAGTTTCTTGGTTTCCAGATTTACTTAGGAAGCTTTTTTTCACCCCAAAGTTATATAAATATTTTGGTTTTTCTTCTAATGTCTTAATTTGTTTTATATTTAAATATTTGTTATGAAATCTTTAACACATCAGAAAGGCATCTCAGTGTTTCGTGTTATTTTAGAGTCTGGTTTCTCAACCGTGACACTATTGACATTTGGGGCCAGATAATTTTTTGTTGTGGGGGTCTGGCCTCTGCATTGAAGGATGTTTAGGAGGATCCCTGTCCTCTACCAACCATATGGCAATAGTGCCCCCTAGTTTGGATAACCAAAATGTCACCAGACATTGCCAACTGTCTGCTGGGGGCAAATCCCTCCTAGTTGAGAACTAATGTGTTAGAGTCTAGCTTCTGTTTTTTCCCCCCATCAGGATGATCAATAACATCAGTACCATCCATCAAATAAATCATCTTTTTCCACTCAACAGAAATGCCATCTGACCTGTATATTAATTTCCCATATACATCTGCAGCTATTTCTGAATTCTGCTTGTCTAGTAGAAGAATGACTTGTTCCACCACCATTCTTCCATTCAAAATATTCTGGGATCTATTCAGATATTTCTTCTTCCAGTTGAACTTTAAAGTCATTTAAACCAGTTCTTATTGCACTGTCTAGCTAGACCCTCCAACACAATCTTAAATGAAAGTGTGCATCCTTGTCTTGATCCTGATTTGAGTGGATCCAACTCTGATATTTCCATTATACTTTTGGATTTTGGTAAAAAGTCATCATATTTAAGCATTTTCCTTCTATTTCTATTTAGCTTATGGTTTTATTAGGAATAGACAGAATTTATCAAGTGCCTTTTTGAATATCCATGGATATCACATGATTTTTCTTCTTAATGTGTGAGAAAATGAACTAGCTTTTTTATTTCTTGGAATAAACCCTGTATTCATTTCCCGTTACTGTTGTAACAAATTACCACAAACTTAGTGGCTTCAACCAACACAAATTTGTTACATTATATCCTAAGAAGAGTGTGCCAGTGTTACATTTGTCTTCCCTTAATGATCTCTGCTCTTTAATCTGGCTCCCACTCCTTCTGCTGTTGCTAAAGGTACCAGAGGCCTCCACATTGCCAAATTCCAGGGCCTCCATTCCTCTTGAGCTTCTGAGTCCCCTCACCAGAATTTGATGCTGTTAACTACACTCTTTCACCTGAAACCCTGTCCTTTTGTTTCTCATGTCACTGTAATGCTTCCCAGGTTTTGCCCATTTCTCTGGCCATTCCTGTTCAGCCTCCTTTGCCGTTTTCTCCCATTCATTCATTCATTCATTCATTTGTTCCTTCATTCATTCTCTCATTGACACACTCTCTCAATCTCTAAGGTGTATGATGCCTGGTGTCAGAATCCTTAAGGGCTTCTTCTCAAAGGTGAGCCCCTTCATTTATCCCTAAGGTTTTTCAATACCATCTATCCAGTAACATCCAGATTTATGTACCCAGCCTAGGTGACCCTTTTTAGCTGTAAACTCATAAAACTCCAGCTGCTTACATGACATCTCCACTTGGATATCTTGGAGGCCTCTCAAAGTTAATGTATTTGGAATAGATCTACTGTCATGTCCCCTCCCTTCTTCCTGCTTCCAGCTCCTCCTATCTTAGCAAGTGGCACCTTCACTCATTCCAGGGCACTGAACTTCACATATACTTCTCTCTCCTTTCCTTAATCCTCTCATCCAACACTTACTTGTTGATGCCTACTACACGCCAGGCACTGTCCAGTGCTAGCAATATAACTGACATTCTCACGTGGGGAACAAGCAATAAAGAATAAGCCCACAAAGGGGCTGGATGAAAAAAGATGAAAGGATTAAGATGTACAAATTGTCAGTTATAAAAAAAGTCACAGGGATGTAAAGTACAGTGTAGGGAATATAGTCAATAATATTATAACTACATATGGTGTCAGGCGGGTACTGGATTTATCATAATGATTATAAATGTCTAATTACTATGCTATCACCCAAAACTAACATAGTATCATACATACACTGTAGTTGAAAAATAAGAAAGAGTAAGTCCATAGGTCAACAAGACAGTCGCAGACTGTAGAAACACCATGAAGGAAAAGGATAGAGGAGTTCAGTAAAGAGAAACCTGAAGAAGTTGCTGGTGATAACTAGCATTTGGGGGAAAGTGCTCCAGGCAGAGGAAACACCATTTGCCAAGGCCAGTGCATGGAAAAGAGCAAAAAGGAGGTCAGTGTGGCTGGAGCACAGAGAAAGGGGGTGGAGAAGTAATGAGAAGAGGCTAGGGAAGCAAAAAAAATTACTTAATTTGAAGTGCCTTAAGAGCCACTGAAGGATTTAAAGCAGGAGAATTACACGCTCTAATTTGCAGTTTTGAAAGATCTCTTTGAATTGATAATGGGTGAGGGGTTTCTTTTTGTGGGCGATGAAAACGTTCTAAACTTAGAATGTGGTGATGGTTGCACAACTCTGAATATATGAATAAAAATTGTATGGTATGTGAATTATATCTCAGTAAAGCTGTTAGCAGGAAAAAAATTATTCTGACTGTGGTGAGAATGAGCAGGCAAAGGACAAGGGTATAATTGGGGTGATCAACCACACGCATCAGATGACAGAGGGACATGGAGCCTGGGACAGAGTGGTGCCCATGGCTACCAGGCAGGATGTGGTGAATGGGATGGGGTAGGGGGAGGAAGGAGAATTCTTTTATCAAACTGTCCTCAGCACAGCAGAGAGAATAATCTTTGAAAGATAAATTGGATCACGTCCCTCTGCTGCTTGAGCCTTCAGTGGTTTCCCATGCCAAATAGAACCCATCAAACCACCCCCCCCACCCTTTCAGCCCAGGGGCTCCATTCCTGCCCCTGGCCTTCCAGCCTCAAAGCCAGGTTCCCTCTGCTCTAACCAGGCCTTTTCACCTGTCAAATCCCAGTTTACACACCACTTTTTCAGCAACTTTCTCCAACTCCCAAGTTACAGTTAGGGGCTCTTGCTATCCTGCATAGCACTTGCTAAAATCGGTAGTCATGGGATGAATTGCATAATTATTCCTTTTTCGTTCACCTCCCCCACGAGATTGCAAGCTCCTCTCAGGCAGGGATCTCTTCTGTGATCACGCCTCCAGTGCTTAGCCCAGAGCATGGCACAGGGAATAGGCTGGAGCATTTGCTGGGTGAGAGAATGCATAAAATGTAGCTAGTAAACAGTGGATCAAGGAACCATCTAAAAGGGAAATGAAATTACAAAGACCCAAAAACATAAGGAGCCACCCACAGGATGAGAAAAAATATTTACAAATCATATATCTGAAAAGAGATTAGTACCTGGAATATATAAAGAACTCCTATAACTCAACGACACAAAAACATCATATAACCCAATTCAAAAATGGACAAAGGACATTTTTGGACATTTCTGCAAAAGTATATATACAAATGGCCAAATAGCACATGAAAAAGTGGTCAACATTATTAATCATTAGGGTTATGCAAGTCAAAACCACAATGAGATACCATTTCACAGTCATTAGGATGGTTACTATACAAGAAAACACAAGTGTTGGCAAGAATATGAAGAAATGGAAGCTTCTTTCATTGCTGATGGGAATTTAAAATGGTTCAACCTCTGTGGAAAATAGTTGGGTGGTTTTCGAAAAAGTTAAACATAAAATTACCATATGAACCAGTAATTTTACTCCTACCCATATACCAGAAAGGATGGAAAGCAGGGAATCAAACAGATACTTGTACACCAAAGTTGCTCACAGTAGTTAAGAGGTATAACTAACCCAGCTGTCTATCAAAGATGGATAAACAATTGGCGGATATGCAAAAAACGGAATATTATTCTGCCTTAAAAATGATGAAATTCTGACACATATTACGACATCCATAGACCTTGAAAACATTGTGTTAAGTAAAATGGATCGCATTCGAAAGTTCAAATATTGTACAATTTCACTGATGTTAGGTACCTAGTACAGGCAAATTTCTAGAGATATATAGTAGAATAGAGGTTACCAGGCACTAAAGAAGGGGGACTGAACGTTGGTGTTTAATCGGGACAGATTTTCCCTTGGAGAATATGAAAAAGTTCTGGAAGTGGATAGTGGTGATATTTGCAAGATTGTGAATGTAGATAACACCACTGAATTGTATGCTTAAAAAATGATTTAAATGGTAACTTTTATGTTATGCATGTTTACATAATAAGAAAAATCTCAATGCTATTAGTCACTTATATTGAACGCATGGCTGAAGAATTCTACTACAGTGAGTGACCTGACTGAATCCTTGGGAAGCCACGGCCAGTACCTAGCTCTAAAGTGCATGGCTATCACACCGCCCCGAGATGCGCAGAGCGGACTGAAGAGGGCGTGTTAAGATCCCTTTCCAGATCTCTGTCAGCTGCAGACCCCACTCCCTCCGGGAGCTCCAGCCCCTCAGTGGGGACGCTCCGCCTGCAGCGAGGGCGGGTTGTGGTCCCTTTGTTTCCAACGCACAAAGTATCTGAATTTATATTGAGTGGTTTAAGTGATTACGGAGCCCTCACAGGGCGTGAGAAGAGTAATCTTATTTAACAGGGCGATGATCATAGGGCTTGAAGGGCACAGCCACGTCGCAGGGGGCTGGGGTGGGCTTGGAACCCCATCCTGAACTCTAACCGCTTGTCGACCGTGGCAGCCTTTGCAGTCTCCAGCTTCGAAACGTGCTGCTGCAGCGTTGCTGGTAAGATGCGAGGAAGCTTACTTACGTCACTAAGTTCTCAGCCTTTGCTACTAAGAGAATTGTAGTTTGTATCCACGAGTGATGACCGTTTAGCATTAAAACAAGTGAAAATACCGAAAAGAAAAGAAAAAATTAACCCATGCTCCTACCACTTACAGAGTAAGTCCCTGAAAACATTTTGATTATATCTTTTCCACATATATATATAATATACATATATATTTTTCTCTTCATGTGTGTAATTGTACATATTGCAGAAGACTGAGCCATACTGTGTTGTTTCGTAAATTGCTTTTTTTTTTTTAACTCAAGGAATGTTGTAAACATCTTTCCAGTCAGAGATAAACTTTTATGTCACCATTTCTAATAACTGCGGAGTATTCCATTATACAGATCAGTTTTTCTCAACTTTTTTTTCATGATTGCCATCCAAAGGAGTCTTTTTAGACAATTTCCCTCTAATTATCCCCCCATATGAAATTCTAATAGTATAGATATACTGCATATCTTTTTTTGTACTGTGCCTTTAGAAGGGCCACAAACCATTGTAATAGCTAAGATGCTATTACATCTTAAAATGCTGTTGGCATTTTTTCAATGCACTAAATTTTTGCCCCCTGGGGGGTGATATTGCCCCAGGTGAGAGTGCGTAATAAAGATGCACCACAATTTATTCAAAATATTAGACAAATCTTTAAATTGTTTTCTAAAATTTCCATATTTCATGCTTCAATGAATATTCATGTAATTTAAATTCGTGCAAAAGTGGAAGTGGAATGTATATTTTTAAGATTTCAAATATATATTGCAAAACTCTCCAGAATTATCAATTTACATTCCAGTCTCCATGTACACCCATGACACCTTCCTATATCCTTTCCATTTCTATTATTTTTTAAATGTTTGTTCACTCAAAAATTTGTAGCAAAAAAATATTGCATTATTTAATTTGCCTTTCTTAGGTTACCACTAAGGGGATACTTTTTATGTATATTGACCATTCTTCTGTTGCAAATCCTATTCCTTGGCAGTTGTATGGGGAGGGATGGTCTGGAGGTCCCAGCAGACTAGCTGATCAGTCCCCATTCCACTGTTTACTGGCTGCACACCAGAGCAAATTTTTCTTTAAGCTAGTTTGCCTATTTGTAATGTGGGTATAATATTAGTACATATATCCCATTGGATTGTTTGGGAGAGTAGATGAGATACTGTATGAAATACACTGGGACAGAGTAAGCATTTTGTATATGTGTATATCTTTCACACACCACACACACGCCCTTTGTGTTTCGTGTATTGCATTTCTTTCTGTTTGTTTGCCTTTTAATTCTCCCACTTTATTCAATACAGAATTTTAAAAATAATTTTTATGTAGTCAAATGTACCAGTTTTCCCTTTCTGGTTACATCTTTGATTTCATGCTTTGAAACGTCTTCCTCACCTCAAACATTTATAAATACATATGCACATTTCATTTTAGTACCTTTAGTTTTGCATACTTTTAAACTCGTTTAAATCTTTTAAATCTATTTAGCGTTTATTTTGACATATGGTGTGAAGTAGACCTCTAATGCTATTTTTTTCCCAAATTGCTAGTCATTGGTTTTAACACCATTTATTGAAAATTTTTCCCATTCTGATATGAAATGTCACCTTACTGAATGCTGACTTCCCAAATATACCTTGGACCTGTTTCTAGATTTTGCCGCATTGGGTGCTCTCCTTCTGTGCTCGTGCCACAGTGTTTTAATATAACATTAACATAATTTTACATGGTAGGTATACCACTGTTGATTTTATTATTTTTTCTTTTTCACTTGTCAATTTTGTATTCTGCTATTTCCTCACACTCTATTTTATCACAAACATTTCTTCACAATGAAATCTGTAAAAATATAATTTTAATGGCTGCAATGTGTCATCACAAAAATTAAAAACAAAATATACCAGTTTCCATTAAGTCTAAGATGTCATCAATTTTAAGACACACCATTATTTTACATACCACTAAGAAAAAAATGCTGCCTATTAAACTGACATGCCATAGGTCTTTAAGACACATCCTTATTTTAGCAAGGTTAAATTGTGAAAAAAAAATGTTTTAGGATGAAAAAGGTAAATTAATAAATATGTGCTTCATCTCTGTATGAAGGGCTTTCTAAAGTCCAATAAAGTTAAAGGAAAGACATGGCTTTGACTTCTACCTCACTAGTAATCAAACATGCAAATTAGAGATTTTTTTTTCCTCAGTAGGAAATTAGCAAAGATTAGAGGAAAGGAAATTTTCAGTGCCAGCAAAACAAGGGGACATGGAATCTTCACATACCAGGTTGTTAAATACTATTCTATTATTAGTAGCACTAAAAATACTCAGATCCTTTGATGGAATAACTTTATTCCTAGAAATCTATCCTGAGGAAATGATCTAATTTTTCTGTGATTATACATTTAATCTTATTATGGAAGAAAACCCCAGAAAACTATAGAAAAATTTTAAGGAAAAAAACCTTATAAGTGCCATGTTATTAAAAAGTAAGAACATGATTTTTTTTCAATGCACTATGAAGAGGATAAGGGTTTTTTTCTCATCTAATTAGAAATCAGTGTTCTTAGCTCATTTAGTAGAACCTGAGCTCTCAAATACTGTAACCTATGACGACACCTCCAAGAGGTGTCTTTGTGATGTCCCGGAGAGTACCCAAGAACAAAGTGTTCTTGCTTGGTGACTTGAGCCAAAATGCCTTCTATTTCCTCGAGCTCCGTTTGCAGTTGAGGATCATTCCCCCAGCCTGTTCGACTTGCTCCACCTCGCACAGTTTTCCTTACAAACAGATCCTATCACTCGCTCGCTGCTCAAGACTTGCCAGTGCCTCCCAGTGCGCTTGTAGATTAACACTTCTGTCAAAGCCTAAATGGCCTTTCAAGATCAGGCCCTGCCGACCTCTGAGATCTTATCTTAGATCACACTCCCCCTTTATTTCACTGAGGTCCTCTCCAGTTTTCTCCAACCTTTCAATTTCAAACCTAGATTCGGCCTCCAGACCATGGCATGGGTGGGAACATATTTCGCCAGCGTCTTCCCTTCCCTAACTGTGGTACCCCCGTGGCACTGTCCAACACTGCCTTATTGTTGTTTTTTGCCTTTGTCCACCAAGCCTGAGTGGGGCGGGCGGCCAGGATTAGACAAGGAGAGGCCTGAGACGCTGCAGGAATCGTTCGTTTCCCGCAGCGCTGCCCCAAATCACGAACATCACTATCTCCTGCCATATGCGTACATGGGTTGACTCTTGGGTCTCGCCGAACTCACAGCCTCCCTTGGGAAACCGACGTAACCGTATCTATAGCATTAAGCATTAAGGGGAACCCGCTCGGGAAAGCAGAGTCGGGCGCGCACCGGCGGCTCACCCCGCGCTCACGAGGCGCCGTCGGACGCGGCATTGAGCCACACCTCGTGCGAGCTCCCCGCGGTGTTCAGGGCTCGCCGACGCTAGGGCGGGGTCGTCGGGTGCGAGTTCGTTAGGGCAAAAACGGGGTTGGGGCCGGAGTCGCGGGCCGCGGCCCCAGGCCCGTCGGCGGCAGGTAGGGGGAAGTGGAGGCAAACTCTCCTGGACATGATCCCGGCGCCGCGGGGGTGGCTTCGGGCATGAGGGTGCGCAGCTCCGCTGTTCCCAGGAGAGGCGCAGGTAGTCACGGGCGGGATCTGGGGAGAAAGAGGGTACAGAGGGCGGGGAGCGCCTATCCCTTTGGGTCTGCCAGGAGCACGGATAATAGGCGGGGGGTAGTGGTAGGAAGACAGCCACCTCAGTCCAATCCAGAGCCCGGAACTACCATACTGTCCCCATAGGGAACTACTGCCGCCATTCCCCTCCCCCAGTCTGGCGGGTACCGCGAAAGAACGGTTTGAAGGAAGACGCATGCGCATGAAATTAAATTATAAACCGCTGAGGCCCGATGTTGAATAATCGCGACAAGGCGCAGGCGCAAAAAAGCCTGGCGCGTTTATGCAGGTGGGAGGGGTTGAGCCACAAACGCTTGTGCATAATAACTTGCTGGCTGGAGGCGGGCTGGCTCCTGAAAGT
This sequence comes from Eidolon dupreanum, assembly GCA_028627145.1. Classification (NCBI taxonomy): domain Eukaryota; kingdom Metazoa; phylum Chordata; class Mammalia; order Chiroptera; family Pteropodidae; genus Eidolon; species Eidolon dupreanum. Next base: position 35,056,177 of record CM053515.1, read on the forward strand.
ACGCATGCGTTGGAGCTCTGTGTGACGCAAGGGGGTGGCGCGGATACCTGGTTGCGCATGCGCAGAGCTTGCTCGAAGGGCCTTATTTAGGTTGCGCAGGCGCCCGCTGGCCATTTCTTCTCAGCCACGCCGAAGTCGTCCATTCTGGTGAGTGTTTGTTGTTCGATTTTTGCCGCCCAATGGCTGCTGAAGATGCTGTTTTTGCGAGGATTGCTTGTCCTTAGTCTTCCGTTGAGCTTGGCGGAGGGCCTTGGCAAGGCGCGGGCTGCCTCTTGGAGCCAGGAGTGGCTTGCCGAGCGGTAGCAGGGCCGCTGGGACCTGCAGGCCGCGCCGACTCTATTGTGTGAGATGGAGGAGGCGGAGCGGAAGCGCGGCCGCCATTTCCCTGCCTCCACGCTGGCGCCAGGCTGGGCCCCTTGCGGCTTGGGTCTCGGGTAACTGGTGTCCAGGGCTGCATTGGCGGCCCGCTCGCTGGCCAAGGGGGACGTTGGGTGTTGGAGTCGTCAGGGTTGGGACGTGCGCCCGGGCTCGGCTTTTATTGAGGTGCCGTAGACTCGCGGGGCGTCTCGCGGGCGGATTAACATTTCCCAGGTCTGATCTTCATCCCCGCTTTGTAGACTGTTTCGACCGAGTACCCATTTGAGACAATGATGCTGGGTACCGAAGGCGGAGAGGGATTCGTGGTGAAGGTTCGAGGCTTGCCCTGGTCTTGCTCAGCTGACGAAGTGCAGCGTTTTTTTTCTGGTGAGTTTGAAGCGGAGGCGGGAGTTCGCAGCCCGGGTCGCTTTGCTGGAGGGCGGGCTGCGGGGCGGTCGGGGCGGCCGGGGCGGGCCCTGGGGCGCCCCCTGGCGGGATGTGGGCATCAGCGGTTCCTGCTGGGCTTCTGGAGCCCGGGAGGCCGCTGTTACGCAATGGAAATTGCAAAAGCCCCGCCTTCCCGCTCTCCGGGCTCTCTGGGGGGAGTTCTCCTGTGGCGGACTTTTTTGTTTATCTTTAAACAGTAACTAGGCCTTTGTTTTTCACTTCGAAATGATAAATGGGATTTCTCCCTCAATCTTAAGAAAATTGCCCAGTAGCTGGGCAAATGATAATAACTATCCAAATCTTTATAACTTCCAAATTTTGATATGCCCTAAAAAAGAGGCAAGTTAAATTGTCACTTAATTTTAGACAATTTCCTAAAAAAATTTGGTAATCGAAGCGTTCATTTAGTTCCTGATGTGCTCAGGGGAGTTTACTTGCCTGTGTAGCTCCACCCCCCCCAGTACGTAGGTTTCCTGAATAATTTCTACCGAAATGTCCTTGTTTTCATTATTAGTGTAAGATTAGACTAATAAAGATTGATTTGGAAGAAATCTACAGGTTTTGGAATGACACTTGTAGTATTGACTTACTATCTGAATTAAGCGTTGGTAACGGAAAACGACCTGTAAAACAAGAACCAAGTACACTGGAAGCCACCTTGCAAGGGGCAAGACTGGGTTTGGCTTCAGCTGTGGAACTTGGAGCATTTTAGCTTGGTAACATTGATCCCCTTTCAGGTGAGTATTGGACCTGCAATTTGAATTTGAAGGAGTTATGTTAATAGTAATGTATTAAAGATCAAAGGCCCCAGACCGAGACTCAAAACTATATCCAGGAAATGCACTAAAATAACAGGGTCCAGACTTAATTTGTTGCAAAGTTACAAGTGATGTTAATGGAGACATTTGGATAGAAAGAACTTGGAGACAAATTTGTTAAGTAACTGTTTTGAATAATGGATTTCATTGAAGGATTGGGACTGTATCATCTAGGGAGTAAAGTTCCATCTGGAGAGGTTAACTGCTTATTTAGTGCAGAGACCTTAGGAGTTGGTAACTTATTGGTTACGGCAGGCTTTGCCTATGATCTACTTTGTAATGGGGGCATGAATAGGCATTTCATCTGTATCATCCAGAGGTGGCTTTAAGTATTAAATTCTGTATTAACGGTTGTTTTCTTTCCAGACTGCAAAATTCAAAATGGGGCTCAAGGTATTCGTTTCATCTACACCAGAGAAGGCAGACCGAGTGGCGAGGCTTTTGTTGAACTTGAATCAGAAGATGAAGTCAAATTGGCCCTGAAAAAAGACAGAGAAACTATGGGACACAGATATGTTGAAGGTTTGACTTATGTTGCCCTAGTAACAGTAAATAAGTATTACATAGAACTCTATTTTACCCCTTCTGAATTTTAGGTATTTGACCGCATGGAAATGGTCATCTAAGGGAGTTTGTGGCAGCTCTTCCTAGATTATCTAAAGACCCAGGAAGTCTGAACTGTGTTCTCTAATTTTCCAAAATTGACTAATTCTAAGCACCTCTTTCAGTATTCAAGTCAAACAACGTTGAAATGGATTGGGTGTTGAAGCATACTGGTCCAAATAGTCCTGACACGGCCAATGATGGCTTTGTGCGGCTTAGAGGACTCCCCTTTGGATGTAGCAAGGAAGAAATTGTTCAGTTCTTCTCAGGTATGTAGGCGTGTTTGTTGCTGAGCAGTGAGTTCCGGCTAGCTTCCTAAAAGTTGAATAGTTTAGATATTTAAACAGGTTATGAGTATATATGTATATATATGCAGATGAATAAATGTTTTCTTCTTCCTGGAGACCTTCAAATAATTTAAGCCCATCTTAAAGGTGGAAATTAAGTACTTCCAAAATGCTAACTTTGCCTATATTTAGTATTGTAGTTCAGAGTAGATCTTTGAGGATTGTCCTCAACAGCTTAACTACTTTTCTTCACAATGCTGTTCAGCAAAGTACTTCAAGTTAAAGGTAAGATCCCTTAACATTAGATTAGTACAAGTTAGGTGGTTGTAATTTATGGCAGGTGGTCTGTGTTGTAAGACACAGTATCTCTAATGGTCTAATTTCTCTATGCAGAAAAACTTAAGGAAGCAGCTGGTTTAGCCAGGGAATTATAAACTTAGAGTCAGCCTAAGAGAGGTTAAATGTATGGTTTTAGTATCTGAAATACAGAAAGTGTTTTGAAATTGTTCTGGGCCTAAAGTATTTGAATGTTTTTATGCTGAAGAGCTGATAAAATTGCATGTTTAGCAGAATGTTAGATCATATTTTATACTATTGATATTTATGATGTGATAAATTGGAATTAAGAACAAATCCTTTCATGGTTTAGTGTAGTATGTATTAAAATTCTGACTATTAGATATGTATCAATACTAGATATGTATCAAGTCCTATATTTTGCCAGAATTTTTGAAATCAAGTCTGTTTTGATTGTTTTGTCTAAATTGGTGAGAATTGAATGCTATCTGTCAACGTTAAATATGAACATAATTTCATATCTTCTAGGAAAGTGCTTTAAGCCCTTTTTGTAAGCTTGGGAATGTATCCACGGAAAGGATTTTTCATAGACGGAATTTCCAGAAGTGAATCATACTACTGTTAGAGCATAAGAGTGCATGATTGTGCTGTGTAGATCAGTTGTTTGTTGAAAGTTTAGATTGTATGTTTGTCAATGATATTACTTTAAGCATTGTTTTAATTTGTATATAAAATGTTTAAATGTGTAAATTTTTTTGTACTTGAAGTTCCACTAACTTAAACATTAAATTATAAAATAAGGTAAAAGGTGTGTTGAATTTAGTAAAATTGTTGTATTTAATGCTTGAAATTTTATTAAATCCTTGTATATTTCTCAACATTAAGTTGCTTAGATAAGTGTTCATGATTGTTGAATTCTTAATGCATCCTGTGTCCATCCAGCAAGTGTTTTCTTATATATCATACCATGGGATGTGTTAAGAATTGAGTTATACTTAGTAATAAGTAATAATGGAACTTCATATTACTGCAATGCATATTTAACGAGTACTTGTTGAAAACATACCGTTCACCTAAGTTAAAATTCTGGTTTATTTAAAGCTATAAGAAGAATCATTTCTGGGCTTGTGATGTTAATATTGCCCCCCTACTGGGGTTATTTGTCCTTGGGTTGAAGGGTTGGAAATCGTGCCAAATGGGATAACATTGCCGGTGGACTTCCAGGGGAGGAGTACGGGGGAGGCCTTCGTGCAGTTTGCTTCACAGGAAATAGCTGAAAAGGCTCTAAAGAAACACAAGGAAAGAATAGGGCACAGGTGGGGATGGATGGTTGGTTGGATTTGTCACTTTTCTTATGGTAAACAATTAAATCCATATTCTCTCTGCTTAGAAGAAAGAAATCTATTTCCTAGTCCTAAGTAATTGATGTTTGGCCACAGTTATCAAACTTTTCCTGTCAAAGTCCCATAATGCATTTAGATTAAATTTTAGATTGTAAAATTGTTCTCAGTTAATTTGGTCTACTTCACAATTTGTAAGGTTTCTAAATAACCCTAATCGATGTAGTTGAGAGACTATGGCTTTAAAAAATGTAATGCAAACCTGGCTCTAGCTGTAATAACACCCACGTAGTAAATTAATATTACCATAAGAAAATGTGATACTTTCTGATCTTGTTTTTAAAGTTGAAATGCAACAAACTTTTTCTTGCTGTATAAATATTCTGCATATGTATTAATAAGCATAGCTTTCAAGAAATTGTCACAAAAGGTTTTATTCTCTCTGCTTGTGACTATTTTTCATTGAAGCATGCGCTTACCTATGCTGATTCCTACTAAAAGCATAGGCTGGGGTATTGGCGAAAGGAAATGTGTAGTGTGGGCTTTAGAAGGTTGGTGGAGGCTGACTTTTTAGCCCACTTGCTATACATACTGCCAAAGGATTTAAGACACAGTTGAAAGTTGAGTGGAATTTTTTCCCTCCTAAGACAATTGACAGTAACTCCTCTCTTACCCCTAAGGTTGGGCTCTGCCTTAGAGGAGTGAGTTTTCTATAAAGATTACATAAAATAATCGTACAATTGAGTGAATTTCTGGTCATTGCCTATGCAAATAAGAAATCTGGCTTTAAATATTAGTCAGTTTCATGGCTATGACTACATTGTTTTCTTGTGTAATTAAATACCTGTATGATGTGAACTAATGTTTTTCTCCCCTCCCCATTCCCTTCCCTCGTGAACAATGCTTTAGGTATATCGAAATCTTTAAGAGCAGTCGAGCTGAAGTTAGAACTCACTATGACCCACCACGAAAGCTTATGGCCATGCAGCGGCCAGGTCCCTATGACAGGCCTGGGGCTGGCAGAGGGTATAACAGCATCGGCAGGGGAGCTGGCTTTGAAAGGATGAGGCGTGGTGCTTATGGTGGAGGTATGTGAGAATATGCAGGTGTCAGGAGGGTGGTTCTTTGTGTGTTTTCCTGTGATTGATTGTACTCTTTGTCTTTCAGGTTATGGAGGCTATGATGATTATAATGGCTATAATGATGGCTATGGATTTGGGTCAGATAGATTTGGAAGAGGTAAGGTAAGAATTGAATTTCTCAACTGAAGGATACTTACACACTTGTCCATCTAGACCTCAATTATTGTTTTTCAGGAATGTCTGACCACAGATACGGGGATGGTGGCTCTACTTTCCAGAGCACAACAGGACACTGTGTACACATGCGGGGATTACCTTACAGAGCCACTGAGAATGACATTTATAATGTAAGTGTAAGATGAACTCACAAGTTAGTTATTTCAGTATAGCAGTAAAAACTTGGTCCTTAATCTGCTAAGTGAAACAGTGTGTTACAAAAGTTTTTTGGTAACATTCGAAGGTTGACTGGATTCTCTGAAATACCTTGTATTTAGTTTTTTTCACCGCTCAACCCTGTGAGAGTACATATTGAAATTGGTCCTGATGGCAGAGTAACTGGTGAGGCAGATGTTGAGTTCGCAACTCATGAAGATGCTGTGGCAGCTATGTCGAAAGACAAAGCAAACATGCGTAAGTGATTTAAGTATCTTGGGGAATCTACACAGGTGGTGGTTGTGTGACTAACATTTGTGATATAGAAATAGTAAGGGTGTATGAGAAATTTGCTGGTAATAGGTGAGTTCTTGGACATGTTAAAAAGTTTTGGGTTTTTAAAATTAGTGTGAAGGATTTATGAACATTGATTTAAAGTATATTCTTAATTAAAGCAATGTAGGCAAACCTTTAAAACAAAAGGCTAGTTTTTGAAAGCTGTGAACCACTTGAGAGAAGCAGTTAGACTAGACTTTTCCCAAGAGTATTTCAAGTTCACAAATCTGCTTGTTTTAAGATCTTTGCTTGTTTTCTTTCACCAACAAACACTTTCAAACTTTTTTTCTCTCATTTCAGAACACAGATATGTAGAGCTCTTCTTGAATTCTACAGCAGGAGCAAGCGGTGGTGCTTACGGTAGCCAAATGCTAGGAGGCATGGGTTTGTGTAAATATCACTTTAGTGTCCTTTTTTAAGCTAACCTTGTATACCTTTTCTCTCATTTCAGAGCACAGATATGTAGAACTCTTCTTGAATTCTACAGCAGGAGCAAGCGGTGGTGCTTATGGTAGCCAAATGATGGGAGGCATGGGCTTGTGTAAATATCGTTAGTTTTTTTAAAAACCAAAACATTTATAAGTCGAATATGTAAGTTATTTAATAAGTTTAGCATAATTAAGGCAAAGGAAGTTACGGTTTGAATTTTATCTGGCTTAAATTCTTGTGAGTTACATAGAGCTTAGACTAGATAGCTAATTAGTTTTAAGTACTTTTGGGGGAGGGCATTACAGAAAGAAACTAGTTGAATTGTAAAGTATAAATCTAAAATTAATACTTAGTAAAGATAAAGAGCACAGGATTTAAATAAATTTCCGGGTATAATTTGTTGGGCATAATAGGATGTTTAGCGAGAACCCATGTATTGACATACCCTTAATATATCATGGGGAACAACCCACTAAATCCAGTTAAGCAGTTTCATAAGGTCTCAAAATGCCTCTATGGAATCGTGGATTTAGTCCTGCTGATGTGTATACCTTTGGCATTTCCTTTATAAATGTTTGACTAGTTCAAGTGATACTAGAAGGAGAGAGTGGTCATAGAAAATAGGCTAAGGGTTATAGTATGTAAGGGCAAGACTGGAAAATTATAGATTTTAGAGTTACAAGCCCGGTACCACCAGGTACCACATTACATAGGAAACAAGGTTCTAACGTTCTCTTAACTTAACAGCAAACCAGTCCAGTTACGGTGGCCCGGCCAGCCAGCAGCTGAGTGGTGGCTATGGAGGTGGCTATGGTGGCCAGAGTAGCATGAGTGGATATGGTGAGTGTGTTTTTAATATACTCGGAATAAATTTTAGACGGGTTTCTTTAGTTGGGATATGCAGGCTCCTTTTTTAGTGAAATTGGGTTAAAATGGATGCTTTTTGATTCTAATAGAAATTAATAGCTTAATTTTCAGAACCAATGATTGGGTGGGGGAAGTGTTCTATAAATTACGAATAGTCATTGTTACAACTTGGAATAAGGTTGAGCCAGAATATGTCTGCTTCCGTTTATTTAAAGCAAAGCACACTGTCTTGTTTAGCATTAAATCCATTTTAGATGGAGGGAGAATTTAAAATAGTAAAATGGTGGTTGGGTTTAGGACTGTATTTAACAGTTAGGATTGGTTTTATTTTTTCAATTGGTCTAAAGAATGGTGATTTTGGTATTATAGTCTTACCCTACAAAATCCTTTTGCAGACCAAGTTTTACAGGAAAACTCCAGTGATTTTCAATCAAACATTGCATAGGTAAATATTTTCTCAAAAAATATCAATTCCCGATAGCAAATACTGATTATGTTGTGATAACATTTTTCTATAGCAGTCAATGGCTCTGACTTAACTCCGTGGTGGCTGCCATTTTGGGCACAGTGAGTTGCCTTTAGCCCCACTTTGTTGTCTCACTTTCTGCCCATTGTGAATAGGAAAAGCATGAGACTGCCCCTGAGCTCCCTATTTATACATGCCATTTGATGGACACATTGTGAATGCTTATGGTAAATTATTTTTAAAATGCCTTGTTTAGCTTTAAAAACCATGTAATTTTTGCAATTTTTGAAAAACACTAGTTTTCCTTTAAACTTAATTTTCCATGTTGATCTTGAAGCGTCCGCTTAAATGGTAGCACAAGAGTCTGACAAGTTGGTACTGCAGAGAAAAGGGGTTAATTGAGACTTGTTTAGAGTCGGGAGTCCCCTTTCCGAAACATGCTTCTCGCCACTTGGACAGCAGCCATTTGTACTCGTATACTTTTTAAAATCTTTTTATTATGGAATGTTATATTTTTTTTGGCCTGACAGTGTGAAACTTCTGACTTGTCAAATTGATATCTTTGCAGGCAGCCAGGATGCGGTGAGCAGCAGCTACTACAGCAGCGGGAGCCGTGCCTCGGTGGGGGTGAATGGGATGGGGGGGGTGTCTGGCGTGTCTAGTATGAGTGCTGGGTGGGGGATGTAACTGACCCCAATCACTGACTCTTGGGCAGCATTTTTTTTAAAAGAAAAAAACTTAAGTTTAACAGTTTTGCAATACCAGCTTGTGATTTATGCTTACTAAGTGGAAATCAGGATTGTTTTAAAGACTCAAGGTTCAGTATTTTTGAACACAAACATTCATCTCGGATGTAACAGCTAAGTTGAGTAAACTAGAACTGTTAAACAATTTTTAGCTTTTCTCAAGTTAGTTCTATTGTAGGATGTACTTAAGCAGTAAGTGTATTTAGGTTAAAGCAGTTGAATTATGTTAAATGTTGCTCTTACATCACATTACATTGAACACTGTTTGGGTGCATGTTGAATAAGACATGCTTTTTTTGTAAAACTATAGGAGCTGTGTCTACAATTAAAAGTGAAACATTTGGCATGTTTGTTAATTCTAGTTTCATTTAATAACTTCTAAGGCACGTAAGTTTAAGCTTTTTTTTTTTTAAGTTAATGGGGAAATTTGAGACGCAATACCAATACTTTAGGATTTTGGTCTTAGTGTTTGTATGAAATTCTGAGGCCTTCATTTAAATCTTTACATTGTATTGTGATTTCCTTTTAGGTGTATTGCGCTAAGTGAAACTTGTCAAATAAACCTTTTAAAAACTGCACTTTGTCTTGTCTGTGCTTCAGTGTCATGTGGACTGTTTCTTGGTGCTCTATTCCTGCCTGGGGCATAGGTGACAGTGGCCCATGTGTCTCTGGCTGTGGCAGAGAGGCTGGCAGTTGAGGCTGTTGTAGATGTCTTCAGACTTCCCTCCAGTATGACTGAAGGTAAACAGCACTGGGGCCCTGTGGAAGAGGTCGGGTGTCCGGCCTGGCTGTACAGGCCATGGTCTCTGTACAGCCTTTGACTTGCTAAGCACTTGCACAATGCACAGGTGGATTTTCCATCACTGCATGCTCTGCATGTCTGTGGAGGCTCCAGGCATGACTGAGGAGGAGGTGCCAGAGGCAAGGGGTGGTGGGAGCCACCCTTCCCATTCGCATGGCTTTTTTGCTTATGTGAGGCCTCTTTTAGGAGCCAGCTCATAAAATGCTTTCAAGTTGACGTTTAAATATTCTTCTTAAATATCAAGTCCACTTAGAAAAATTCCTTTTTTATAAAGCTTCTAAGGTAAACTACCATACATTTGAGTAAAAGTGACTAGTTTAAATCAGTAATGGAGATCTATTTTGTCAGATTAAAACTCAAATTTGTCATTTGCTGGGAAATAATGGCATTAGGAAGTTGAAGGTGTAGTTACAGAAAGCCCTTCAATAGCTACTTAACTGCAGTTGGGAAACTGCCATTTATCCCTTGACTCAAGGTAGCTGTACTGAGTAGAATCTGGAATTTGAGCTGCAGATACAGACAGGCCTGGACTAATTGAAGCTCCATGTGTACATCTTACTGCTGTGATGGTGCCAAAGCTTTTCTGTGTGGATGAGATTAGCAGGAGCTGTTAGATTTTTATTTGTCTGGGCAGCAGTGCAGAGGCCCTGCAGACTCCATTACCTGTGTGTGCCCCCTGCTGGTGAGTACTGCTCTACACTGTAGGCTCTGGCTACAGAGCAGGTGGCACTTGGAGTGCACCATGTTGCTTGTCCAGCAAGTTGAAAGTAATTTTTAGGGGAGGCAGTGTGAATGTGGTGTTGAGCTATGTGTAAGTGGTACTGCACCCCCTCTCCCCACCGCTAGATCTTGGCTGAGTTAATCAGCATCTGGATTGGAGGTGCCTGTTGTTGGCAGGTTCAGGGATTCCTTCTAAATCCTTCAGGTAACTTGTTTTATGTAAGGGACACTTGTTGGAAAACATGGAAGAGAAGAACTAGTAAGGCTGATGAGCTAATCCAGAACCATTTGGGTTTTGAAAAGCAGCTTAGAAACCTCAAGCTCTGTGGACCAGCATCTCCATCTGTGAGCATGTTAGAAATGACCAGATTCTTCACTGTTACCTGTATTTTAATACAAAGCTCCCTCTCTGCCCCCAGGTAACTAACTTAAACTTGAGAAGCACTGCCTTAGACCAACTGTCCCTCTTTGGGAAAGAGGAGTTAGGGAGGTTATCAGACTACAATATTTTATGAGTAGAATGTTTTCTCCCATGCAGCCAAATATTGGCAACTGGTGCAATGACTGCAAATGTTTGTTGGACATTTGGGGATGGAGTAGGGAGGTGAAGTTGGGAGAACATGGGTATGATAGAGGGAAGAGCAGTATGGCAGGTGGTGGGGTCGTCATACTGAGCTGTCAGAACAGCCAGAAGTAGGGAGGTGTCACCCTGCTTTTGTACGTGCAGATGAGAGCTAAGGCACAGAAGTGACTTAAGGCCCCCCCCGCGCCCCAGAAAGCTGGAGTCCAAATGGGGTGACTTGAAGACATAAGTGTCTCTGATGCCAAATGGGTTGGGGTCGTGTAGCAGTATGTAAATTTGGGAAAAGTTGGGCCCTGAATGAGATTGGAAAAGCCCCCTTGCAGCCCCTAACAGGGTTAGAAAACTTGCAGCTTACAGGGCACGTGGCTTTGGAGCATGGTTTGGGAAGGCTGGCTGCACCAGATCTTGGTAGATAACCTCAGGGACTGCCCTTGTCTCTTGTGTCCAGGGGAGGACAGTAGGTGGGGAACCTGAGCCTTCTGTAGGGAGTGCCTGCCCGAGAAGGAAGAGGCCAGAGGACTGGTGGGAGGTACGGATGGGTGGTGGCTTAGAGGTGAGTCCACTGAAGGGCGGACAAGGGCGGGTAGACTGATGAATCTGGACAGCATCTCATTTTGGTTTTTTAAACTGAACATCCAGGGCCATCGACTCTTGTCTGGCGGTGAGCATGTGCTCAGGTGGGGGTCCAGATGGGGAAGGCTGAGCCAGTTTTCAGTTCACAGAGAACACCCGTCCTAGCACTGCTTCTGAAATGAAGACCACAGGTGCTTCCCCATAGGCATCCCCATCTGTTACCTATTACCAGTTCCCTAGTAGGTAAGGGGGCAGTTTTCGAGCTTCGGGGACAGGTTTAAGGTTACTTTCTTTCCTTGTGCCTGTTGAACATAATGGCCCAACTTGTCATTGGCTTACCTGGACAGAGCATAACCTGTACCCCAGAACTCAGCAGGCTCCTAGATTGCTCTGAGGTGTCCTTTAACTCTGTGAAGTTAATGCAAGCTGACATTTTTTGCACCAGAGTGAAAAATAAATGAATGACTTTATTGCAGGACCAATGACAGATATTCATGAGGGTGTGAAATGGCACGTCTTGACTCTGGAGCAGGGAAGGCACACTGGGCAGTGGCAGAGAGGATTGGATTACTCACTACACCAGTACGACTGCTGCCCAATAGGTTAATTCTTTGAAAAGTGAAAAATGATGGTAGCAAAACCACAAAGTTATACTTGACGCTAAACCAGTAATGTAGCCAAGTGAGGAGGCCGTTTCACTCTAGTTGATTCCTTAGGACTCTGAAAGGAAGGTGCACACCTCCAGTGGCCTGCAGTATTCCAGAGTGCCAGCAGCAGGCCGAGGACCTTACTCTTCCCTTTGATTCTCTTGGGAAACAAGCATCCTGAGTCCTGGTGAGTCTGGCACTGTCCCAAAGCCCTAGGAGCCAGTGGAGGAGCAGCGCTGCAGGAGCAGGGTGTGGCAACTGTCGCAAACACGCACAGGCTTGGGGTAGGAGGGCAGAGCCAGCTCATTGCTGGAACATGTGTTGCAGAAGATGTGGCCACAGTTTCGGCAGTGGTGCTAGAGGACAGAAAAGAGGCAGAGGACATGCCACACTCCTGGGGTCCCCACACCTACTCCAGATTTTCAACCCTTCCCCCAGAGGCATGTCCCAATTTGGAAGGGGTTCTAAACCTCTCATTTATGTTCCTGTAAAATCCAGAGTGCACACTTGCAGGATTAAACTTACTGGACTTGACAGCCCAGGTCATCCTGTGACTGCTGCATTCGTGGTGCTGACCCATGGCTGCCTCACAGGCCCCTCCTGAGGGGGCATCTTGCTAGATAAGCAGAGCTGCCATAAACCTGGCACCATGTGTGGCTGGCACCAAGCCCAGGACCTTTGTGGCCTCTGCTCCTTTCTGCACTATGCATCACTTCTACCAACTGGCCTGGCCCACCCCCATTGGGCTGGTAGGTAGACTATGGACTGGGTCATTCAGGTGTGGGGACAGCCAGGCCTTATGAACAGGGGTGATTGCCAAGGCAGCCTCAGGAGGGCTGCTTCTAGTTCTGGCTAAAATTTGGGAGGTTTGCTTCCTCTTTTCTAGAGGGTTTTAATAGGCAAGCGAGGACATGTACCCACGTAGTAGGGGATGGGGTGGCCCAATTTTGCTTAGGATCTGTACCCTGCCCTTGTCCTGCTCAATTGGTCAGTCAAGATCGTTAATCTTGGACCCAAGGCTGGGCCTGGAACCTTCTGTTCTTGGAACATTATGGCAGACTACATAGGCAGAGGCAGATTCACGGGGAGTGAGTACTCTGCCCAGGTGGCCAGGGAGCTTTCAGTGTCACCTGGATGCCTGTCCTGAGACTTGCTGCTCCTAAGTACTGATTTTGACTAACTTAGGCCGATTTTAGTCCTGTTGATGACACAGAATTTTCAATGATACATTCACCTGGGCCAGTTTTGCACACAAGCAGCCCTAACTCCTAAAGAAATCTGCCAATCATTGAAAGGGGGCAGGCTGGGATAAAGCTGTCTGTATGGGCCAGTGGGTGTGACTGTAGTGTGGTGGGCCTGGCCCCCAAGGGTCCTTTAAGAGGGAGGTCCAGTGGGCACCAGCAGGGCCCTGGGTGGATGCAAGAGCCAGCCCACATACCTTTCTCCGAGAGATGGAGAACTCTTTCTCACACTGCTTACACTGTGTTGCTTCATCGTCTTTCAACCAAGTGTGGCCCTAGGAAAGAGCAAAGAACATAGATGGCTCTGCTCCAATAGGCCTTTTGCCCAGCAGCTGCTGTCCCTCACAGCACCTGGATTCCTTTTGAAGGACTGCCTTCTTCTGGTGTGGCCTCGGGACCAAGCACAGCTAGAACTCAGGGCTGCAGAGGGGCCCTGTCCTGTGGCTCCAGCCTCCCAGCTTCCATAGCCTCCTGTTCGCCTGAGACTCGCCCACCCCCTTTCAGGAAACACAGCTGAGATAACCAGAATCAGGGTCTGCTTGCAACCCCATCTCTGGTTAAACATGAAGGAGGGAGAAGGGCCAACCCTGTCAGTCCGACTAGGACAATCTGGCACAGTGGTCCCTGCTGGGACAGGGCCATGTGCCTGGGAAGCTGCTGCCCACATGCACCAATGCCTCTGAGGCTCAGAGCAACGTGGGAGGCAGCTGAGGCTTTGAGAAAGGCTCGAGTACTATGTTGTTTCTGTCCTTCCTATGGTGCTGTCAGCCATCAATGCAGGGACATACAGGCAACTCAGCAGTCACACTGAACTTTCACGCTACAAGGGCTGGAAAAAGACGCGTGGACAGTGATGCAAACTCCAGGTACTACCAGGTGCTGTTGGCCTTTGATGCCTCTTACCTGCATGCACTTGGGAGGCAAGTTGCGAGTCACCTAGTTATTAGGTCTGGTGTTAGCCAAGGGGCACCTCGGTTAAGTGGCTGTCAAGCACAGCTGTCACCACCCAGCTGAGGCTCCAGGGCTGAAGCTCCCACCACAGATGGGTCTGTATCTTCTCTGAACTGCCCTGTAGGGGGAAGTAGCTCGGGGTCCTTTCCCACTGTCCGCACACTAGCAACCCAGCTTTGCACCTGCACTGGGTCACCTGGTCCGCATGCTCCTTAAGTGGTGTGTGTCATTCTGCCTTCCTCCAAATGGTCCAGACACTTGCCCCACTCAGGGCTTCAGTGATACCCATCCTTGGGAGAAAACCCAGCTGCATGCAGATTGTCAGTGTGAGCGGACTGACACAAGGAGTGGTTCTTATGCTAATGACATGAACGATTAAGTACCTTCAGTGCCTTATTGACTTCCTTGATATCTTCCATCTTCAGCTTTGACCTTAAAAAAAAGGAGAGATCATTCATAGCAGTGAGAGGCTCTTTAACAAAACAAACTCACAGCAACTGGCTTTGGGAGGGTACCAACTTCTAAGGAGTACAACCACCCGAGTTTTCAAATGCTTTTTTTTTTATAATCCCAGTCACCTCAACATTCATTGGCTCATGTATGCTGAGGTCTGAAGCTGAGCCTGGGACTGAATCTGGCCAAAAACTATTTAGCCTGTAAGGGTTGAAAATGACTTTGAAATTTTAAATGGTGCTCGCTTTGGCAGCACATATACTAAAATCAGTTTTTAAATGACTGCAATTAGGTCTCAGAAGCCCAGGATTCTGGCTTCTCTGGGCGACCATTTCTGCATGTGACCTGCTTTGGGGAGAGGGAGGTGTGAGCTCCCCTCCCCCCCATGACAGGAACTCAAATCTGCAGGGCTCTCTACCTGGCCCCTTTCCTGCTGACTGCTCTATCTAGAATACTCAGGTGCGGAGGCCATGGCCATTTGTTCTTGCTCCATTCTTATTAGTGTAAGAACAACTTATTGCCCATATGCAACAAGACATGGTCTAAACTGGCAGAATTAAACCAGATAAAATGAAACTATTTGTAATTTGAGGAGAACGGTCTGAGGCCTTTCCTAAAAGCTGAGACTAGCCTAAACTGTCATTGGATTAGCTTAATCTAAGGGTCAAAGCATCAGGGCTCAGACACAGACTAGACTTCTGGGGAGGACTTGGGAAAGCCAGCATCAGAAAATGAACTTGGGAGCCCCTTCCTTCCCTCCTTCTCCTCCACCGCCCCCTCGCCCCAACTTGCCACAGACCAAGGCCAGTAGGTCAAGATGGTAGCCTGAGCGCACAAGGGCTTCCCTGGGCAACAACCTGGGAAAGAACCCAGATATTCCCACGACGACTGGGTAGCTGTGTCTGTACCGGGTAGGGGTCTGAGGGCAGGCCTTCCCTTTTGTTTCTGGGTGTGGGCTCGCGAGGAAGAGGGGAGACAGATAGCACCAATGCAGCTACCATGCTGGCTGGGGAGGATTTGACAATTGGTAAGGCAGTAGCAGTGGGGTCCTTTTCCAGACCAGGGCCCACCCTTGTTTCTGAGGCCTGTGGCCCCAGGATAGGGTGCTCTTTGACTGTCTGCCAGCTGTGTGACATAGAGCGGACAAGCAGGAGAGAAAATAGCACTACCCACGTAAGAAGGGGTAGCACCGGGCCACAGCAGACCATGCCCAGGTGTTCCTCTTAACAGCACCACAAACCCCAGGAGCCGGCTGTATAGCAGCCTCCATACATGGTGCTCATTTAGTCTCAGATACCCCAGAGCTGGCATTGCCCACTTTCCAGGAGCCCCTCAAGCTGGGGACAGGGGCAAGTACCGGCCAGAAGAGACCAGTGTAAGGCCTTTGGCAGGAATGGGTCAGCAGTCCTGAGCTGGTATAGAAGGATACGGGGAGGGGGACAGGGTCTTTAGCTCACATTCCCACCAGAGCCCTCGCTCCTGTCTTATCGATCTGTCCAGGGACTCCTCCCCTCACCCAGACTACTGCTTTGTCTAGACGCTCACCTTTCCAGACTGAGAAAGACCCCATGGTGGTGCCCATGTGTCCTCTCTATTGCGTTTACAGTGAATTCCCATGTTAGTCCCACCTCTGGGCCTTTCTGGTCACAGGTCTACAGCGCTGTGCTGGTCATGAGATTCCTATCTCTTTGGTTACCATACTTTTGCCAGGGCTCGGGAGTGGTGAGTTGACCTGGGGCCTGGGAGCGATGGAGCAAGAGGAACTTTGTTCCTCTCAGAGATGGCCCTGCTGGGTGCCATCCTGCCCCAGTGGGGGCTACACCAACCTGTCACGTAAGCAACAGATGAGATAGCTAAGGTGGGAGGCAGAGACTGATTCTGGATGGCTTTTTTTTGCTTAAGTCAGTTTGAGCTGGATTTCTGTCACTTGCAACCAACCAAGAGTTCTGACAAAGGAGACAAAGCCACTCACTGGGTTTGGAAATGCAATAACCACACAAGTGGACAAGTTGTACAACCTGTAGTGTGACCCATCATGCTGTGCTGGCAGCGCTGGGACACCAGGGAGAACTGTCCTAGGGTCTGTGCTCCCTCAGCACTACCTGGTGGAGAGACATGGGAGTGCAGCAACAGGGCCTCAACGCTCGACTCGCAGTGCTCCCTGTGGTTGACTGCAGGCTGAACAAGTGAGCCTCAGCTCCCATCTGGTTCCCTTAGGACCTACACACTGAGCTAGTGAACATGAAGGTTCCAGTCACTAGAAAAGGATATTAATGAAATAATTAAATCAGCACTGTCTCTGAGGCCTGACTTCCTGGGGGGTGTCACCTTGAACAGCTAGCTGGCAAGCCTCCCTTTCTGACTCACTCTCTTCTGATAGTAGGACACAGGTGTAGGGCTTGAGCATGTGGTGGGCAGGCTGGTGTGACTCTTCATGGGGAGGAAGTGGGTTCTTACTGGCTGAGATGCAGTCCCATTTCCTGGAGGGCTTGCTCCTGCTCGTTACAAACCTTCTGTAACTCTGCCTTCTCGTCCTGGAGCTCCCGCAGCTCCTACAATGAACAAACCACATGCTTGACACAGTCCTTTTTTATAAGGTTTAGCAATCACAGCGACAAGTATGTCAGAATATTTTCCAGGAGCAGAAGGTAGTTTTGTTGTGTTAACCTCTTTCAAGGGTTCTCCAGAATGAGTGACAGGGAGGTGGGCAGCTCTGCTGCAGGGACAGAGATGTGGGAAGAAAGCGGCTGTGTTCACCAGGCATATCCAGAACAGTCCCCCTCACGGAGCAAACAAAGCTTTGTCTGAATTTCTATTAAAAGATTTAAAAAAAAATATACAACTACCTCAAAAAATACACAGATGGAGCTTGTGCAAAATCATATAAAGTTTACATCAGTAAAGAGCTGGTTTACTGAATAAACTCTTTGCAAGGAGCTGGTCACAGTTCTTAAGAATGGATGAACAAGGCTGATGGAGGCCAAGATCTGGGGTCTCACCATGGCCAGAGTATGGCGAAACCTGGAGGCGAGACCCTGTGTATGAGCGGTGCACTTGGGGAGCAAGGCTCACGAGGGGATGACAATGTTGACGTGTGTAATCTGGGGCAGGTATGCCTGCAAGGGCCAAGATGAAGAGCAGAATGGCAAGTTGGGTCCAGGACTGACCATGGGCAGCAGTGGGGTTCACTCAGGCACACGGCACCAAGACAGACAGGTGATGTTAGACACATTGCTTTATTTTTGTGCATGTCGTGAAGAGAGTGTGTAGAATTCAAACCTTAGGCCAAAGTATTTTGAAGTGGAGTAAAGGGGGCCTGTTCCATGATGTGGCAGAACTTTCTAGAAGTCCTCTTCTGCCCTCTGTTTCCTCTCCTCCTCTCTCCAAGCCTGAGTGGCTCTTAGAAACCTGTCCTCTCCTTAGCGATCCTCACCCCTAGCAATCCTTAGCAGGCTCTCAGAAACTAAATGATGCAGTGGTACCAACTACCATTGTCCTAGCCCCAGTGATCCTCCTCCAGAGAAGGTGATGTGTGGGAATCCACCTGTGGCTTGGCAGTCCCCTGAGCCTGGCACCAGTACCACCCGGAAAAGCCATGGAGGCCAGAGACATCTCCAGCCCCACAGGCAGCAGCCTGCTGTAACCAGAACTGCCAGACTCCTGCCTTCTGGGGAGACGCTTGGTGATTTTATGGTCTGGGAAGAACTGCAGACTGACTGGATTTTATGGGAGGTACGCCTCCACAACCAGATGACAATGCCACGGTTGCAGCCCCACATCCTTGCTCTCTGTAGCTTCGCCGCAGGATCCAGGCCACACCTTTAGATGAAGCAAGACCTCCAGAGGGGCAAAGTGCCTCTGGGTCTACTCTAAGGGAGACTTAGGGCCCTGGTCCAGTTGGCTTCCCAGGGATGGCCCAGGACCAGGTGGGTCTTGGGACTCAGGATCCCTAGCCCTTGGCAGAGTGGCCAACCCACCTCAGGTGAAGGTCTAGCATTTGTGGACCATGTTTACCGGTTACTCCCAGTTTTCTCTCTTGCCAGCTCACGACCCGCTCTGCACAGAGGTGCAGGTGACGGTCTTAAAGGCCCCGGTCTGCTCTGTCTGCCCAAGGCCTCAGCCCCAGCTCCTACTCCCTCTGTCCGACACCCTGCAGCCACGCTGCCTTCTTTCTGCGTCTCCACGACGACCGAGCCTTGCATGTCTTGGTGTGTTGGCCCCAATCTGCTCGGTTATGCCTTGGTCATCCTGTCAGTTTCAGCCTTCCACTCTTGATCACTCGCTGCACTGTAGGGACAGGCTATGAGGGTGCAGGGACAGCACTCCCAGACCCCAAGCAGCTGGTGTTGGGGCCGAGTGTGCTGCTAGGCTCTTGAGCAGAACTTCCTGGAGATGTTGAAAGCCCTTTTCCTCCCAAGGAGAGTCTGCCTCACCTTTTTTAATCCTTCCACTTGCTGCAGCTCTGCTCGAAGGAGAGATGAGGTATCTTTCTCATGCTGCAGTTCTCGCTGCAGGGCCTGTCTTTGCTCTTTCTCAGATTTCAGCTCTTTCTCTAGGCTTGAGCTGTTTTCCCAAAACAAATGTGAATGAGTCTTGATGGGACATTTCCCTGGAGAATTCACAACCCAGTTCACCGCCCAGAAAATGGGGAAGTCACAGGATTCTGAGATGCCACGTAGGCCTCCAGGCCCTTCAACAAAGCATGGAAACAGGGCCCCATCTCCCCAGGGTCCCCTGAGACTCTGTAAGGAAGACCAAGGACATGTGGGAGAAGGCAAGTGGCACACCTGGCCAGTCAGTGATGGAGAGAAAGGAGTGAGCTCCTACACATCCGAGCACACGCATAACTTGCCAGAGAGGAGGAGACAGAGCACACAATACTTATGTAGCCTTCCCTCCCAGAGGGAGCTGACCAGGAAGGATACCAGGAGACAGGGTGGGAACCGAGGGTCAGGAGTGCACCTCAACTGAGCGGCCCTGGGGACAGTCCCAAACCCTTTGGGGCCGGTTCTCTGTTGGCCCTGTCACTTTCACTCAGAGCACATGCTCCACCCCACCCTGGCCTTGGCTCGGGACATGCGGGCTGGTGCCTTACCAGTGCCCATGTGCCTGGGACAGCTCCCGCTGCAGCTCATGGCTCCTGCCGCCCAGCTCCCGCTGCAGCTCGTGGCTCCGCGCCTCAGCGCCCTGCCTCACCCTCTCCGAGTGCTGCACCCTGGGCCAGATGGCAGAGCTTTGTAAGGCAAGGCTAAGGCAGGAGTTTCTCATATTCATGCTGGCTTGAGATTTTCCTTTATTTTTAAGTCCATACACTGTAAAACTGACTCATGTATGTGTGCACTCCGTGAGTTTTAACCACCACGGCTATAAGGACAGCACAGTCTGTCACCCCAGGACACTCCCTGGTGCTGCCCCCAGAAACCACACGCTTTTGACACCCCTGATCCCTGGTAACCGCTGACACCATGGCTTTGTCTTTTCTAGAATGTTGTGGAAATGGAATTATACTTCATACAACCTTTGAGACTGACTTCTTTCTCTCAGCGTAATAAACTTGAGATCAATCCATGTGTTTGTGTGTACCAGTGGTTCACTCCTTCTATAGCTGAGTGCTACTTCAGTGTATAGAGTTCCTGTTTGTTTATCTGCTTTTGCACTTTTGTAAAAAATCAGTTGCCCATGTTTGTGTGGGTCTCTTTTTAGACTCTATTCTGATCCGCTACTAATCTGATATTTAAATATGACAGTGACAAGGAGCTCACTGGAGAGTCCTGACTCCCTGAGAGGACAATGTGACACAGCAGCCCAAAGGCTGATTAAGTGACTACATGCTTAGGCAAGTGGGGAATCAAGCCCTCTTGCTGGGCAAGGCCACAGACCGAAGGTTAGTCATCCCAACCCATCTGTACTTTTGAGAGAGATTCTAAATCTCCAGGCCTAGAGAATGCTCACAACTTCTGGGGATCACTTGATAGGGGGAGAGTGGTTACCTTTGTTCCATTTGTTTCATGCTGGACATAATCTGATTGATTTTTTCTTCAAGAGATGTGATGGTTTCATTCTTTTGCTGTAAACTGCTCTCTGCATCCTGTGAAAGCAAGGCAAGGGAGTCAGGCTCTGTGTTTCCCTCATGCACAGTTAAGTGGGGTTTGGTACTTTCATAACACTCTCAAGAGTGTTTGGGTAATTGCTGTTCTTCCCCAGAGCCCTTGAAGGCAAACTGGATCAAGGCTGTCAGCGCTACCAACAGAAAGAGTGGCAAAGAGGGAGGCAGTGAAGCCTTTGTTTACTCTGAAGGTCCAGGCTCCTTTTTTGAAAAGGACCTTTGGAGTTGGATCTGACTCAACTCGAGCTGTTCGCATGTGCCGGCACACTCGTGAGCACATGTGACCCTGCAGGGCTCTCACTGTGGGATTCTTAGCTCACTTCTCTGAATAAGGGAGGCTCAGAAAGGGAAAGCATCTGGGTGAAGGTTAGTGTGCAAACGCGGGGGAAGCTGCGTCCATACCCAAGATTGTGTGACTTCCTGAGACCAGGCTTTTCACCGTGGCACATTCTGAGTGCCCAAAACGGGACAAAAAAGCACTGTGTTCTGGGGTGTCTGCAAGAGACACTCTTAAAATAAAAGGACACAGAAAGACTGAAGACAGAAGCAAGTTCTAATAAATTCCTAGGAGATAATATACAGACTGTATTTTCTGACCTTAATGTAACAAAATCAGACATCAGCAAACTAAATAGCACATTACTAAAAAAACTATTGAACTAAAAAAAAACAGAAGAGAAATTATGAAATACTTGGAGTTAAAAAACAATGAAAACACAATGCAATATTTTACTACACTGAAAATGCCATTGAACATTAAGATGTACTCAAATTCTACAAATCACTAAAAAGAAAAAAACTGCTACTGGAAACATGTTACGCCACTAACTAAAAGATAAAAATCTCAATTTCAGAGATGCTAAAATGAAAATTGTACTTCTTAGATGAAATATTTTTGTCAAAATTTGAGGGCCACAGCTAAAGCAGTACTTGCAGGTAATTTTTAACTTAAATAATGATTTTTTAAATAAAATGTATTGCAATAATATTGGTTAATAACATTATATAATTTTCAGGTGTACAAGATTATAATTTGACATCTATGTACTCTACTGCATGCTCCCCACCCAAAGTCCAGTTTCTGTCCGTCACCATATGTTTGATCTCCTTTTCCCTCTTCACCCTCCCCCTACCACCCCTCCCCTCCGGTAACCATCATACTGTGGTCTGTGTCTATGAATTTGTTTTTGTTAATTTGTTTGAGGCAACCAACTGAATGAGAAGTGATATTGGCAAATGACACATCTGATAAGGGGCAAATATCCAAAATATATAAAGAATTCATACAACTTAATACCAAAAAGACAAACGATCTGATTAAAGAATGAACAGAGGACCTGGATAGCCATTTCTTCAAAGAAGACATACATATGACAATAGACAGGTGAAAAGATGCTCAATGTCACTTATTATCAGAGAAATGCAAATTAAAACCACAATGAGGTATCACCTCACACATGTTAGAACTGCTATTATCAATAAATTGACAAACAAAAAGTGGTGGCGAGGATGTGGAGAGAAGGGAACCCTTGAGCACTGTTGGTGGGACTGCATATTGGTGCAGCCACTATGGAAAACAGTATGGAGTTTCCTCAAAAAAATAAAAATACTACTACCTTATGACCCAGCAATCCCATTTCTGGGCATTTATAAGAAGAAATCTGAAACACTAATTTAAAAAGAGATATGCATCCCTGTGTTCACTGCAGCATTACTTATAATAGCCAAGATATGGAAGCAACCTGTGTCCATCAATAGATAAATAGATAAAGAAGTGGAACATACATACATGAGATATTACTCAGCCATAAAGAATAATGAAATTTTACCATTTGCAACAACACGGATGGACCTAGAGAATGGTATGCTAAGTGAAATAAGTCAGGCAGAGGAAGACAAATATTTCACTTATATGAAGACACAAGATTCCACTTATATGCGGAATCTAAAACAAAAAAACCCAAGAAACAAAACAGAAAATCAGATACAGAGAACAAATTGATGGTTCCCAGATGGAAAGGAGGTTAGGGGGCTGGGTGAAAAAGGGAACCAGATTAAGAAGTACAAATTGGCAGTTACAAAATAGTCATGGGGATGCAAAGTACAGTGTGGAGAAAATCATCAATAATATTGTTGTAACTATGTATGGTGCCAGACTTGACCACTTTGAAATGACAGGTATTGCGGGATCATCTTGTAAGGTCTAATCACTATGCCGTACACCTGAAACCAATATATGTCAACTATAAAAAATAAAAATAAAAAAATTCATGTACTCAAAATGATACAAGATGTTTTAGAATGACAAGTATGAACACTTTAGATTGTTGGTATAGAGGAAAAGAGGATGAGAGTTGGGACTGAGAATAAAGGAAAAATGAGAAAATGAGAGATCTTTTATTATAATGTGTCTCATACTGAGGGACACACCTGACCCCTGTGCATGTGAACCCTGGGGGGAGGGTGAAAAGTGAAAACAGGAACTACCAGAGGGTGTGGGGCCGATGCCACCACAGGAAGTCTAATGCATGCGGCACCAACTCAGCAGTCAGGGAGGGGTCTGGCACTGTCAAGCAGGAGAGAGCTGGTGACCCTTGTTAGTTATGGCAAACAGTAAAACTGTCACTTGCCTAAACTCGGACAACAGAATGTGCCAGCTGTGCCATGGCTCCAGCAGTTTGAATAAGCAAGGCATGCAAGGGGTTTGCAGAGAGATGGACCAGGACAGAGAAGCCAAAGGTGGGGGCCTCACGGGTGAGAAAAGCCAGCTGCTTTTGATCCTGAGAGAAGTGAGACTGAAGACTGCGCAGCAGAGGCCCCTGACGCCCTGCAGGAGAGGTCGGGTAAGGATGCCTGGACAGCAATAGGAGAGGGAGAGGCTGATAGAGCAAGGAAATGAAGCAGGCACAACAACTGTGCTTAATAAATCAATCGATAAACTGTGGTCACTGACACACGGAGAATGGAAATAAACAGACCAGAGGCTGACTGAGGACATGTATTGTCAAAACCACGAGCTAGGACTGAAAAGTATCTGCAACTGACCCCTACGGCCGGTAAATTGACCCAAGAAGCTGGCCATAAAAGCCGTGTAGCTGCCGAATGCCGTTCTTCACAAGAGCCCTCTAATGTGCTGCAGATGTGCCAAAGATTATGGTAGACCTCTCAGGGGCCACTGGGGAAGGATGACAAGTTCTTTAGAAGGCAAAAACAGGGTAGCCAGACAGGTTAAGAAAAGGTGCCCCTGACCACTGGGCAGCCTTCACACTTTCTGCCCAGGGGATGTGTGATTGTTATGGCTGTTCTCCTCGTTTCCCTGTCCAAACAGGCACTTCTCTGTGGTTAACCCCATTTCTGCTCTATCATTTGCTGCTGGGAGGGCCAGGTTAATGTGAGAAGGACAGCGGGTTTTCTGGCTCAAACACAGGCCATGTGACCCAATGGGGACAGCTGCCAAAGGCCCAGAGAGTGCAGATTTTGAGGATGCAGGGCCTGGAGAAGACTAGCTGACTAGCCCTGCTCTGTGATTGAATGGCAGGGTGTGTGCTATTGTGTCTCATGGCTTGAGCAGGAATCCCTGGCACTGGACTTTTGGTTCTTGTGCCCATCTTTCACTGACAAGACTGATGACAATAAGAGTGGCCTTGAGAGCTGGAACTGCCATTAGCCTGGGTCCCCGATGCTCTCCTTGGAGCTATTATGTAACAGACACAAACTTTCATAGTTTTAAGCCATTCTATTTTAGGATCTGCTAAGTTATTAGGGTAGTTTAGTTTACCCTAACATACTTTCACATTCTTTCCATATACTGACCCAAACCAGATGAAAACATGAAAAAATTAAAACTGGTAATTCGTTGGGAGGGTGAAACTCTTTTTCTCCTTTTGTCTTTTTACTTCCATTTTCACTGTTGCTATTATAATGATGATTATGTAAATTTTTTTTTAGGCGAGGCAACGCTTGGTTGTCCTCACTCATTGCAAGAACCTTGTCAGTTTACAATCCCTTATTTTTTATTTTTTACGCCTACAGCACCTGGTCTTCCTAGGTAGTCTCCCATCCAAGTACTAACCAGGCCCGACCCTGCTTAGTTCCCAAGATCAGATGGGATCGGGTTTGTTCAGGGTAGCACGGCCATAGATGATCATGTAAATTTTAAAAAGATGAGACAAAATAATAGTTTACTTGAACTCTGCACTCACATTGTCTTTGACGTTGATATTACTGCAAGTGAGACTGAAACTACATCTATGGAAAAGGAAGTGAGACTGTTTTGGCAATAAAATAGGAAACAGAACTTCAAAAAGAAAAGTTTTGAGAAGGATACAGAATGGGGTCCTTCTGGATAGCTTCTAGGCAAGGAAGCCTGACAGTTTTAAATGCTATCTTTCAAACTCTGACATGGCGGATTCTGTCTGGGATAGCTCCCTTGACCACTCTGAAATGACAGGTGAGGTGAGGTAAATGGCTTGTTGTGTGGCCTGGAGACTCAGCAAGATTAATTTAATGGCAAACCTTGAAAAGATGATACCAACTTCTATCATTAATCTATTTCTCCATTTTGTGGGGCAAACAATAGCCACTGAAACAGAAGGAAACAGCAGGGAGATGGGTAAGGTATGGATTCAAAAGACACAGTTCAATTTCAGTTCTATTTATTATCTGTGTCACCAGGGACATGTGATTTAGCCGCTCAGTTCTGCCTTGTCACATTTTCCACATTTTATAAACTTTCTCAGGGACTGCTGGGAGACTCAAATAAAATAAATGCAGTAACATTGTACAGGGCCTCGGATCAGGTCTGCCACACACCAGGACCTCAAAGATGTGTCTAGTCTCTCCTTTTGCAGGAGGAATGACAGAAGACTGAAAAGCAGCCTGTGACAAAACTGAACGGTGTAGCCTGTGACAAGCTTGACTGTTGCAGATGGCAACAGGGAACCAGGTTGTGACATGGACACAAAGCCAATCCCCACCTGAACTTTGTGGAACATTTGCAGATTAATTGCTTTGACTTCTTCCAGCTGCTGGCGGAGGGCAACCAGAGTGTCCTGCTTCTCGTGAGTGTCCTTTTCTAGTAATTTCATGGCAATTTCCATTTCAGTTTTCATTCCGATTTGTAACTCCAGTTCTTTTTCTAGTTCCTTAAAATGACAATAACAAGGAAAATATTACTAAAGTAAGTCATAGAAATGGTTTAACTGGGGTTATATCCTGGGTAACACCTAAAATGTAAACCAAAGTCAGAATAGGTTAGGGAGATTTAGAAAAGTCTGTCTAAAGCATAACTGGATTAAGCTTTTCCCCTTTTCTCATTTTACAATGACAACTGGCTCTGCATCAAGTAGACAAAAGCTGGTAGGTGGCAATATGAGCCTAGAGGCCCATCAGCCCTATTCTTCAAACCCTAGGATCAGAGCACATGGCCTGAAAGAGTATCTGTCTTGTTTCAGTGCTAAAGCCATTTGATGCTGCAATGTTAGAATTTCTGGAATGGTTTGCTAATTTATGGCAAAAAAGGCGCAACAATTTTGAAGCAGTCCTGTCCTGGACAATTCAGGATACATGTTCTCCACATCCAGTCAAAGCAGGTATAAGAACTATTTGTTTAATAAAAAACATTGGTCGCTGACATGAAGTTTGGGCAGAAATAAACAGACCAGAGGCTCTGACTGAGAGAAATGTACTGTCAAAGAGACCAGGCATCTGGTTTCACAGCAATTTCTGAAAAAGGTTTATAAAATTGAAAAAATATAAGTGACAATGCAGAATGGGCTGGTAAACATAGCTTTTTTTTTTTTTTTTTTTTCAAGGGAAAATTTTGGATTTTCTGTTGAGTGTCAGCAGGTTTAAGCATGGATGTGAAAAGCACTGACTGAAATAACTTACGGGGCTTCTGGGGAACCCTTTCTAAAGACATTCACCATGGACAGGACATGGAAGGAATCAAAGTGTCCTATAATAGATGATTGGATAAAGAAGCTGTGGTACAAATATATAATGGAATATTACTCAACCATAAGAAGAGATGAGATACTGCCATTTGTGACAACATGAATGGACCTCAAGATAATCATGCTAAGCGAAATAAGCCAGACAGAAAAAGTTGAAAATCACATGATATCACTTGTATGTGGGATATAAATCGAAAAGCAACAAATGAACAGGACAAACAAACAGAGACTCATGGATATGGACAACAGACTAGTGGTTACCAGAGGGTAGGGGGTGATGGCGGGTAGACGGGGTAAAGGGGGTCAAATATGTGGCGACAGAAAGAAATCTAACTATGGGAGGGTGAACACACAGTGTAAATATATATATATATATATATATATGCCTTACTATTAAAGTGTACAGCTGAAACTTATTGGATTTCGTTAACCAATGTCACTATAAAAAAATAATTCAAAATAAAAAATATAGAAAAAATAAAGACACTCACCAAGCGGACTTTCTTCTCCTCCTTCAGCTGCTTCCACACGTTGCTGTACATCTCATCCAGACCTTGCCGAGTTTGCTTGTAAGTCTCCAGCTCAACTTTTGTATCCTGCTTTGTTATCTGTATCCAACAAGAATACCCAGAGGAAAGGTTTCCTTATGGAAAGCAAGTTAACTACAAAGTATTTAAAAATATATCATAATTTTAAAAAGTATAGCATGATTTCTATTTTTAGGCCTAATAGAAAAAGGTTAAAATTTTAAAGATATTTTGAAATATCTTTGGATTTCAGGATGAGAACAAGCCAAAAGATTTTTTAAAAGAAAATTTAGGTTCAGAAAACAAATTATATTTACTTTTCTTTTAAACAGAACAATCATTCTGAGTGGGAAAGGCCCCCATCACTCAGTATTTATCAATCATATTTTTAGCACTGGGTAGATTTTGAGGTGAATCAGATATAGTCTCTATCAGTAAGGTGAGACAGCTGCAAGCCTGCAACTCCACAAAATGGCCAATGGTTTCTACAAGGAAGGAGGCACACAGGGCTATGGGAACACGGGAGGAAGGTCCAGGCGCATGGATGGCGCTGGGGGCGGCATCACAGAGGACCTGGCACGTGACTGAAAGGTGAAGACTGCACAGGAACTTCGCGTGCAAAGGCCCAGAGGTGAGGGAGGTATGGTCCTGGCAAACCCCAAGTGGTCCAGGTGGCCTGAGAGTAACAAGGGAGGGCACAGCAGAAGGAGGCACTTTCTGAGGACTAGGTCATTATTAAACCATGACTTTGAGGTTTGTGACGGACATGTCTGAGAAAAATGCTGCCCAATTGTGAGGCCGATTGCTTACCTCTACACTCTTTTCACTTCTTTCACGAATTAATTCATTTTGTTCTCTTAATTGTTGCTGTTCTTCTTGAAGTGAACAAATCCGGTCTGTTGCAGCTGAAAGCTAATTTAAAAAGATTTTTATAGTTCTTAACATCACAATAAATCTTACTCTTCAAATTAAAATCTAACATTTGACATTTTCACGATCAATGACATATTTTCACTCATTTGACATTTGATATTTTTTTAAATTTTATTTCCTTGTTTTGAATAGGTAATATAGTCACGTTACAAAATTCCAAAAGAATAAAAATTTATATAGTAAAATCTCTCTCCCACCCCTATCCATCTCTGCCCTTGCCAAATTTTCTCCTTTTACAAAAATAAAATATTATATAATGTGGGCAAAGATTTAGACACAAAATGTTAGAAACAACCTGAATATCCAATATTAGAGAAATGGTTTAATAATTTACAGTGGAAGCATAAAACAAATATGTAGTTATTAACATGTTTGTAAAGCTTTTAATAACTTGAGAACATACTTATAATACCAATATGGAAATGAAATAGGTTATATACTATCTTCTCATCCCTAACTAACAAAAAGCAACTATGTTAAAAATGCTTAAGAAAAGATGGGGACTTTATATACCGCATGATAAAAACAGCTGTCACTTAGCCAAGGAAGAATGGGCTTTTTTTTCTGATTCTTCATTCTTTTCAGTTTTTCTAGCCAATGAACAAAAAGGTATTTCATCACAAGAGGGAGAATGAAATAATTCTGGGGTAGAAATCACAATCACACCATCAAAGACGTGCCCAAGGAGGACATCATCCCTTTCCTGAATGAGTTATCATAGTTTCAAGAAGTGTACAGAAGCAGGATGCCCTGTGGACCTGCTGAGGGGAGACTATCAGGAGAGGCAAGGGAGAGGAGTAAGTGCACAGACCAACCCCTCCTTATGCAGCTCTGAATGCAGCCAGGAGAGAAGGTGAGGCTGGAGAGGGAGCAAGAAGCAAGATGTCTGCTCGTGGTCCTGGGCTGTGCTCCCAACACCATTCACTAACGGGCTGTGACGCACTGGGCTCCTCATCTCCTCCCAGCCAACAGTGTCTGTGTCCGCATAGACTCAGAACTGGGTTTCTAAACACCACTGCTGTGCCCAGTAAGGATCTAAAGGCTTTAAAGGAGGTGCCAGTTGCTACAAGGGAAGATGCGGCCAAATTCATAAACTAATTCCCATTCCACTCTCTGAAGATGCAGAGAGCACACCAGGAAGAGGGGTATGCTTTTCTCTAAAGCACATTTTCTATTACAAATGTTTGCCTTTGAATAAAAAAATAACCCAGCTGTTTAGTTTCAAAAGCTAAATTAGGCCTTCTCTCAAAGCCTGTCACTTCCTCTGGGAGAACAGAGTGAATCTGCTTGTCCTAAAATCAACGAACGTCTCCCCAGTGACTTCCACATGCCAAGTGCTGTATTAGGCACATTTAAGTAATATTACTCTAATTTAATATTTCCAACAATAGTGTAAGGTATGAATTACCATCCAATTTGGGGATGAGAATTCAAACACTGGTCACCTAACTGGAGGCCCAAAGGTCACTGCCCATGGTGAAGGCGAGCCCTCCAGCTCCAAGTGTGGTGAGGCAGCTCCTGTGACCCTTCCTATGGATGTCGCCTTTAGCTGTCCCTCTCCTCACGCAAAGCTGACCTCTCAGGAGAGAGCAGTCAGTTGAAAGTGGGCCTTACACTGGGTCCTCCAGCCCAAAGGTGTGCTCTGCAACTCTCGGCTGTCACCTGCCTGTACACCGTGGGGATCCGCTCCCCGGGCCCTTCACAGCCCGCTCCTCCCCAGTGACACTTGATGGGGAGGCCCGAGCAGCCGGGAACCGCTACCTGTGGAAAGCCTCAGAAAGGCGGGGCAACCCCCCTCCTGCTAACGGGAGACCAGACGTGTCCACCAAGGGAACTGCCGGGCAGCGGGCAGCGAGCCTTCTTCCTGTCCTCTCATCTCTCTCTTCCTAGTGAGAAAGCAGAGAAAGACCACACTGTGGGGAGACTGGCTCCATGCTCTGGAGAGGCCGAAAAACAGGAGGGGTGGGCGAGGGTGCTCGGACCTTGGAGCAGACCTGAGCCCCACCGGCAGCAGGGAGCTAGTGCACCACAGGGAAGGTGGGGACGAGGAAGAGAGGGCATGTCCAACCTAGGAGCTACGCTGTCCAGTGAGGGTCACTGTCAAGTCATAAAACCGAAGTCACTGAGAGCTGGCTCACGGTCGGCTGCGCTGGACTGTGGGAGCCCTGCACAGGGCTGAAAAGACGCACTGTGGGGGTGCCTGTCCCTCATGCAGCTCAACCCAGGCCAACCGTTCCCATTCCGACCAGTGAGAGGCTCTGGCCACATACACCAACTACGCCGTCTCTCTTAACCGGCTGGTCTGTTTTAAGAATTTCAATAAATTACAAACCTCTTCTTGAAGCTTTGAATTAGTCTTTTCCAAGCTGTCTATCTTGGTTTGAAGATCCCCAACTGTGCAGCTATAGAAAATACAACATTAAGTAAATGTGGACTTATAATAGCTGTTTTCCCACTCTGTATGACAATAAGCGATGACTAGACTTCCTGTATGAAGTGGAGAGGCAAAGGGTCTCTAATGAACCCAGAGGTGAGAATTCTGTCTGTCTGTCTGTCTGTCTATCTGTCCACACACACATACACACACACACACACACACACACACACACACACTCTCTCTTATTGAAGTTTTCAAAGTTTCCTCCCCAAAATATGTTACCAATTTTTTTAGTCAACTGAAAATAGTTTTTTTTTTTTCCCTCAACACAATAAATAGGAACCAAAATATGTCAGCAGTCATAGATCTAAAGTAATATTCATAACAAGATATTGGTACTTTTGGGTAGTAGAGTCAAAGGTGATTTTGAAATCTTATATTTTGCCCCATTTTTCAAATATTCTTCAATATGTACACTTTCATACTGAAAAATATGGAACAAGCTAATGTAGACTTGATAAGTGACACTAGCAATAACCCACAGCAGCCACATGGCACGACATGCCAGGCCCTATGTGTTCTAAGCACCTGAAGGTTATCGTCTCTTGCAATGCTCCCCACAATTCTGTGAGGTAAATCTTATTGTTCACCTACTTTACAGACAAGAGCCATAACTTTGTACTGAAAACTCACTCAAGTTCACATCCCTGTTGAGGGGGCCCCAGGACCTAAGCCCAGGTGGTCTGGCTCTGGAGCTGCACTTGCACGTGACAGACCCTCCTGCCCAAACTGGGGCCTTCTGCCTGCGAGGGGGGCCCAGAAACATGCCTGGCTAGTGAGGTGGGGATCAAAGCTGGAGGGAGCATTTGGCACTGTGGAGCTGGGGAGATCAGGACTGGCCAAGGACATTGGATCTCATGGTCCTTCCAGCCCTTTGACCCTCCCCTGAGGCCCTTCAAAAAGGTGGTTTGATTCACACTCCCATCCCAGAAAAATGCTGAAAGAAAAATAAAAATAAAATGACACAAAATGAAAAAGGGCATAAAACAGAAGATATGGAGGGAATTAAAAGTTTAAGGTTATACACTTGTCAGTTATATACCAACTGTATAACTTAGGAAATATTAATAAAATTTCTATTTTTCTTAGAAAACATAAATTACCAAAAAGGACAGATCCTGCAGAGAAGAAAACCTAGATGAATTAACAACTGAGGGAAAAATGAGATGCTGGCAAGGTTGCGCCTCCATACTGGCTCTGAGTTCCAAATGTCTCAGGAGCAAAGCATGCCCACATGCTGGCAGGTGTTCCCAGGCCCTGAAATAAGGCCAAATTCCCTAACTCATTCCATGAAGTTGTGTGACCCTGACACAATGCTACCCGCAGAGAACTACAGAACAATTAGGTCAGGTGACATGTTCGGAAGACAATTAAATTAACAACGCTGTGATCAAGTAAGTTTATTTCTGTGATACAGGAATGGCTCAGGATGAAGAAATCCATTAATAAAATAGATCACATAAACAGATGAAGGGATAAAAGTCATGATTACCTTAACACGGCAGTCCCCAACCTTTTTGGCACCAGGGACAGGTGCTCCTACAAGAATCTAATGTCTGATGATCTGAGGTGGAGCCGAGGTGGTGATGCTAGTGCTGGGGAGTGGCTTCAAAGACAGATGAAGCTTCGCTCGCTAGCCCGCTGCTCACCTCCTGCTGTATGGGCTGGTTCTTAACAAGCCACAGACCAGTTTTATCAAATGCCTTTCAGAATCTGTTCAGGCAGGGGGTGGGGACCCATGCCTGAACAGATTCTAGAAGGCATTTGATAAAATCCAGTATCTGTTCCTTATAAAAACACAATGAACTAAGAACACATCAAGACTCTCTCGTCCAAAGTGATGGCCAACATTACATGTGAGAACTCAGAGCTACACTGCCTTAGGTACATGTGGTGTGCCAGCTCCTCACCTGTTTCACTGGCTTTGGGGCTAGAGAGGCAGCTGCTGTGAAGCACTGCTAGTGTGCTTTGTGCACCCTCTGAGGGGCTTCAGAGAGAGGACAGTGTCCCCCAGCACACTGGACTGATGATCCCCACCCAGTCCCTACCAACACCTCCAGAGACTAGTGTTTCATGTGACAGAGGTAGCTTCTTCATTAAAATACAAAATCAAGAGAAAGATGCCTACTGTGGCTACTGAATTGCTCTTGAAAGTTGAGCCCTGTGGTTTCCAACCTCTTATTGCTGTCCCAACACCCTTCAGAGATCTGTGCTGCCTCCCAGTGGCAACAGTGCTTTCCACGGCAGTGACTTCCAACTAAGGGGCTGACGGGTGGAGAGTTAAGGTTTTATTCACTTACTTTCTAAATTGTATAACTGCACAAAACAGAGAAGCAAAGAATTCTCCAAAACTCTTTACCGAAAAATCATACTTTGCCAGTCTGTACACGTGAGAATGGCATGATAACCTTTTTTCTTGGTTTGGAAAAAAAGTTATAAATATATGGCAACTCAAAAAAGTTCCATGAAGCAATTATCTGGTACTGAGAACAAACTGTGATATGGAAGGAGTCGGCCCTACCTTAAGTGCCGGTTAAGTTCTTCCACATAATTTTTTTGATCAAGGACATCAGTAATTCTTTCGTGCCTTTTAAAAAGAACATAAAAAGAAATCCTTTTTACTGAGGTAAACACTTTGTCACTGTCTCCCAACCTTCCAATCCCCTTGTAGGAGGCGCAATGTCATCAGGAAACCAGGAGATAGTCAGAACTCAGTAATGTCTGCAGAGCAAGGCTGGCAGAAGGACAGCAGCCCAAGCCTGGGAGACGTGGAAACATGTGCCTGGGAGCAGCAGGCTCCTTGCACATGCCCTCACCCCTGTGGCTGGTGGGGCGCTTGGGAAGAAGAGAGAACGCCACTGGGTGCAAGGTGAAAATACCAACAGCCACATACAAATAGCTTTCAGGTAGCAGATGAAACAGCCCTTGTAATAGTGGAGGAGGGAAGGCTGGCTCAGAAAAGGAGACTGCGTGACTTTTCAAATCCCAAAGCTGACTAGTCCAGGTTAAAAAAAAAGGACTTTAACATTTTAAAGTTAGCCCCCTACCCTTTCTTCACATACATACGTACAGATGTACATATACAGGATCGTTCTACACGAGTTCACGCCACAGGGACCACACTTGTTTTCCAGAGCTGTCATTTTTTTCTTTTATCTGCTCTGCCCTTACATAGCTCTCTCCCAGGTGACCCATGCTCATAGCCTGGAGTATCCTATGTATGTATATAATCATCATCACTAGCTATTTATCTATCTTGTGTGTGTATATATACACACACATATATACATAGTATATGCAATTAAAATATAAAATATATGCTAGGGATCTTGAGGGTTTGTTTTAAAAAATGAGACATATATATTTCTTAGTATCATACTTGTTTCACTCACTAATACCTGTGCGCGGTGGCGGTGGGGGAATAGTACCCATGGAAATCTCCCTAAATCCACTATATCAGTAGGTCTAATTTGTTCTTATTATGTCTGCATGATATATCAACATGGAATATTATGGATGTTCCATAATTCATTCAATTTTTCCATTACTGATAATCTGTTTATTCCCAGTTGTTTTTTTTTTTGATGTTAAGAATATAGTTTAAGCTTAAAGTAGGTGAATCATTGTACTCAGGGTGCATGAAGCATTAATGGGGTTCCCACTGGTGTCGTCCTTGGTAAGGTGTGCTGCTAGGGCACCGAGATAGGGGAGATGTTTGAAAGACAGGTATCAGATGCATGGATAAAGCAGTCAAACACAACTCAGGGGTTTACCCTGAAATGCCCTCCTCTCATCATCTCCACAGGCAGTGCTACTGTCAGGTCTATGTGCCACTCTAGAAATGGCCCATGAGCACAAAGCATGACATGTAAAAAGGGGTGGGTGGATATTCTTTTTTATTATAACATAAATGGTAGCATGTCATTTACATTGTTGGCCTCCCTCCCCCCCTACCCCCAGAATACTTTCTGTTAAAAGAATGCTCTGGTTAACAAGTATAGGAAAAACTGCACAAGGGATGAAGGACATCCAAGATGCACTGGGATCAAAGAACAAGTCCAAGGGCAACCTATAGATACACTAGTACCATCCCACTTACATTCAAACAAACTGCAAAAATACAGGACCAATGAAGATACACCTGTGGGCATTAAAAAAAGCTTGGAAGGAGATGTGAGTGGCTTGCTCTGACTGAGGGGGTGGAAGTGGGGTTGAGAGGGGAACAAGGGGACAGTGTGAATGGAGAAATTTTACTAGTATTCTGTATTCTGAGAGCTTAATTCCTTAAACAAGGGGAAAATCAATATATTACCTCAGTAATTAAAAACAGCTAAATAAAAACTAAACTTTCAAATAAAGCAAAATCAAATGTAGCATCCTTTGCCAGAACTGCATTAAAAATATGGAGGATAGCAGTGCATGACACAGTACTTACTCTTTGCCCGCTTCCAGGTCCTGCACGCCCTTAAGGTAGAGGGAAAAATCGATCACTCCAACCTGATCCAAACAAAATGCACACGTTTAAATAAAAAATAACTTTCCCACTTTCCAAATAAACCTTATGATTTTTAAAATTCTGGGTATTTACACTCCTGTCTCTTTCCTACAAATGTTTAGTTAGGTTAACCAGCTTTATAAAACAGCAATCAAACAAACCAAGAGGAAAATAACCTCGCCACCTTCTAAAAGAAAAACTTACTAAAAATCGGAATGTAAGGGAATACTCTGAGATTTTGCTACCACCTCGTTAAGATTATATTTGTGTCTTTATTCAATAAAATTGAGTTGTTTATCGGTGACGTTCTTTGGGTACAAAGTAATATTTAAAAAAAAAAAGAGAGAGAGACCTGGACCTCTAGACTAGAGTGGTGCCTTGGCTGTGACACTGAACCCACCCTTCCCCGGGTTGTGGCAAAATGGGCCAATTGGTACTCCAGGGAAAATTCTCTGCTGCTGTGTGAACCTAGGGAGGACCATGACCCGCTACATAGCTCAACGTCAAGGGCTTTGTCCGGACATAAAGCACTTGAGAGAGAGTGAGTAAGGGTCCTAGTGTGCCACCATCCTTGGCAGCGTGACTAAGTGGAACCATTCCTGTTTGAAATAGGAGAAATGTTTTAATCAATCACTAGTCATATCATAGACCCCGAGGTGACCATAACAATGAACACAGTAGATGGATGTGCAACAACAGGAAAGAAGAGCCAGGATAAAATGTTAGGCCAAAGAGTAGTAAGTCCAGCACTAACTCCTTATAGTAACCCACTGAGGGTAATGACAGAGCTATGTGAGATGGTTTCTGCAACTTCTCTGTCACACCTCCTACTGATCTACAGTCCCCACCCTTGAACCTGGGCAGCCTCAGTGCTGTGTTGATGTTAGAAAGCAGCAAGTGATGCTATCACTGCTGCAGCCAGGTTAATGGGGTGACGCAGGCTTCTTCTCAGCACATGTATCTTTGAAATTCTGAGCTGCCAAGAGAGAAGTATGGGCACCCCAAAGCTACCATGCTGGAGACCAAGTGTAGTGTCCACATCCGGACAGAGATGCTGAGAAGCCCCCAGCTCATGGAGCCTCTCAGTCCAGATGACAGATAAGTGACAGCAAGCCTCTAGTGATTTCTGCCCTGGCCACCAACTGATTGCAATCACTGTGGCTTTTAAGAAAGAAGCGCTGTGCTAAGCCCAATCAACCCCCAACTATGAGAGGTACAGAGACTATTATGGTTATGTGCCCATTGACTTGTTAAATAAAAAAGGGAAAACCAGAAATGATTTAATCCAAAACAAAACCTATGTGTACATAAATGCATAAAAAGTAGAAAGAGTTCTAGAAAGATTTCCTCCTCCAGTTTTTTCAACAAGTATGTATTTTCTTTGAAATTAAAAAAAATACATGTATGTATGTGTGTGTACACACACACACACACATATATTTTCAACTGGAAAAACACCAGCTATAGAAAGAATAAAAATTTATACCTGAAGTAGAAATTAATGGATAGAGAGCAAATAAAGCCCAACTTACAGAGGAGAAGTGATTTATAAAAGCAAGAGCAGGTTCTTCAAGTTCAAAAAAAGAGATTGACCTCCATCAAGTATGATCAGTATTTAGCAAATGCACAATATTACAAATGAGAAAGGTGAGCTTTTAAGAAGCTGTAAGAGAAGCTACTCATATAACAGATCTGAAACACATGACTTCTAGAAAAATATAAATGACTAAAAAACTGTCCTAAGACTTAAGACTAAGACAATAAATTGACCAAGAGCTATGAAAAGACTTAATGTGGTCAAAGAACTGGAACCAAAAAAGGTATAAAGCTGAAGTGGTCATTGTGACAAACCTTTGAAGAAAAAAATAATTCTTGTTCTAATAAACTGCTGTGGAAAACAACAAAAAGGAAGAATATCATCCAGCTTATTTTATGAAGTTTATACAATACTGACAGAGGAAAGTGACAAAGATAGTACAGAAAAAATTCAGAACAGTGTCACTAATAAATGGAAACATAAAAATCCCAAATAAAGCTTAGGCATGTTAAATCTAGGACACTTAAAGAATAATGCATGATGACAAAGCAGGGCTTATTTTAGAGATGCAGGCAAACTATCACAACAGGAAACCTATGAATTAATTCAATTATATTTATGGGTTAAGCATGAATATGACATTTCAATAGATGCCAAAAAAAAGTATTTGACAGATTCAACATTTTTAAATAAAAATACAAAGTAAATTAGAATAAAATAGTACTTTCTAAACATGAAGACTCCTTGGACATCAACAGTAAACACTCATACATTATGATGACAGATGACAGGCCATTGCATTGAAGAACAGATTGGGGGCTCGATCACATCTATTATTTAATAAAATTCCCAGTATTTATTTTGGAACTTGACTAAATGATATTCAAGTTCATCTGACAGAATGGACAATGTGAACTGTATGTGAAAAAGAGGTATATAACAAAGTGAGCAAGAGGTGAACTATCAGAGTGTAAAGCACACTATGTGGCTCTACTTATGAAAAGACCGAGCTGCTGGCATGGGAATAATGAGACTAAACAGAGTCCAGAAATAAACCTCAGCATATTATGAATATTTCACACATGATAAAGGTGCAATTTCAAATTAGCAGAAAAATAACATATTACAACGATATTGAGAAAACTGGTTTACTACTTGTAAAGAAATCTAGACTCACATTGCACATTATGTCAAAACAAATGACAGCCAGATTATTTAAATGTAAAAAACACAGTTGATTTTAAAAATAATTTTTTGATGGGGAAAGACCTCCTAAGCAGAATACCTCAAAAGGTATAAAGAAAAAACCCATTAAATTTGATTGTAAAAATATATATATATATATATTGTCCAGAGAAAATCTACCCTGAGAAACCAGAAAAAAAATTACAAAAAAAAAAATCCCAAAAGACAGTTAATATCCTTAATCTACAACAAAGGAGTGGAAGATGGAAACAACAAAGACAGAAAACTCAGAAAAATGGGCAAAGGATATGAACAAGTAGTCACAAAAGCTGAACCACCAATGGCAAACAAAACATGAAAAAAATACTTGACCTCTCTAGTTTTCAAAAATGTGAAGTTGAGAAGCATTGTTTTGTCTATCAGACTGAAAAAGACCAAGAACGCTCATTATGACACCATAGCACTCATGCGGAATGTGGCTACTTTGACACAGCAAT
The DNA here is from genome assembly GCA_028627145.1 of Eidolon dupreanum. Taxonomy (NCBI): domain Eukaryota; kingdom Metazoa; phylum Chordata; class Mammalia; order Chiroptera; family Pteropodidae; genus Eidolon; species Eidolon dupreanum. Next base: position 35,094,265 of record CM053515.1, read on the forward strand.
CCCTAAATTTGTCCTAGGGAAATAATTGGACAAGAGTACAAAGAGGTATGAGGATATATGTAATATTGTTGTTGTAATATGAAAACAACCTAAGTTAATAAGTATTGATTAAATCAATTATGGTACATTCATAAAATGGAATACTATGCAGCCATTTAAAATGGCTTACCTCTCCAGTGACATTGAGAGCTATGTGGGAAATACTATTAAAAAATTATAAAATAGTGTGCTTGGAATAATTATATTTTGGTTTAATAAAAAGGAAACTCCAAACATCTCTCTCTCTCTCTCTCTCTCTCTCTCTCTCACACACACACACACACACACACACACACACACCCCTGCTTATTTACGTGCTAGGCTATATACCAAAATGTAACACTAAATTTGTTGTCTCTGAATAATGAGATTATATGATGTTTAGTTTCTTTTCAAATATACATCTCTGTATTTTTTGAAAGACTTTCAACATGCAAAAACCTCAAGACTATTGAAAAAAAGGAAAGGAGAGGTTACCAAAAAAAAAAAAAAAAAAAAAAAAAAAAAGCTGACCTGGGCATGGAGGGGTTGGAGAAGCTTTAGATTCTTCAGATCCAAATATGTGGCAGGAAAAAGGCCAAGCAGTGGCCCAGCCATGGCTACAAATGGCTTGAAGAGGCTTGGAGGTGGGAACGGGTCAGGGTGTCTGTCTCCCTGATAGTTTTATAGTCCCCACTGCCGAAAGATCAGGCCTCAGCCCCTGTCACCTGCTCCCACACAGGAGGAAAGACCATCCTAAGAAGGCTGTCCCACCCCACGAGGTACTCTGTACCTCACTACTTTCCTTTGCACCATATTTTATCAACCTGACTTTCCAAATCTCCTGACTATCTCCCCATCACCCATCCAACCTTGGGATTCCTAGACGTGCCTGCTCCATGTTTTTGCTGTCTCTCTCTCGGCCGTGATCTAAATGTTGCTGGATTGATCCTTCTCAAACCCCGGCCTGATCATTTCAGTCTGCTGCTCAAAAACCTCCACCGGTTTCCCAGAACTCAAGGGACGACGCGAAGTCCTTTAGCATGGCATTGATGGCCCAAAGCTGGACCCGGCCTCCAACTTCTCCTCACTCATGGAACATCCTGTGTCCCAGCTGCAGAGGAACATTTTCTGTTCCCAAATGTGCTGTGCTTCTATGTACCTCTGTGCCTCTGCCCATAATCTCTTCACCCCAAACCCCTCTGCCCCATGCAGCCTTGCACAGCCCTCTAACAGACGCCCTTTGTCCCCTTCTTAGGTTCAGCACTGTCTGCAGATCCTCCGGCCTAAGAAAGCATTTCACCTGGAGCCCAAATCGCCGCTTTACCTGTGAATCCAGGTCTTCCCCTTTTAAGCAGAGGTTGGCATCTAGAACATTGAGTCCCACCAGCAGACCAACGATCACCATCCCCTCTTCCTCCATCATTAATGCCTCAGGTTCATAGAACTCACTGAAAGAGATTGAAGGCAGGGAGTTGCTTATGTGCCACCTCCACCCACCAAGCCCTGTTTTTACTTCTCAGTTGGTGGTCTGGCTGCCAGAAGCTCCCTCGGTGGATTTCCTATAGCCTTTCATTTCTCTCCTGCTGCTAATGCTGCTGTTCCTTCTCTGGCCTCGCCTCCCTCCATTCCTGTGGCTTAGAATGGGCTCCCTGCCTCTGACCTAAGGGTAACTCCCACGTTGGGATCCCAGACCCCAGTCCTTCTCATCTCCTCTTGGCTCCTATTTCTACACTTACTCTCGGGTCAACAGAAGTGGGATCCCACAGTTCCCCACATCCAAGAATAAAATTCCTCCCTCTTCTATGTGTCCCATGCGGCAAGAGTGGTGGCTTTTATTTCTGCCCAGTCACTGCAGAAGTTTGCGGTGGGGCTCCATCCCCTGCCTATGACTGCTTTTGGTCCCCAATGATCTGCTTGATCACCACTGTGTGTGCATGGATGGATGCATGGGAACTTATTGTCTTAAGAATTAGTTCCTGATGACAAAATCTGTACCTCAAAAGTTACTCAGTGTAATTGTGCTCAAAGTACAAATGACAGAAGTATTTGAAATCAGTATTCATCATGTAAAGATACATTCAATAAGAGGCCATGATATGAAAACAATGAAACATTTTGGGTGGCAGCACAGGCTATACTGTAGAAGACATTTTTATCTCAATTAGATAAGAACATTAACTCTAGAGAAATTCTTCCCTTATAAATTTTTATTCTAGAGAAAATTCTTTTCATAATAATTTTTTGCTTATAGTTACATCAAATATGAGCCAGTCATAAATTTCAGAAGTAGCCATTTAGTCTTTATGGATGTTAAGAGATGTAAAATTTTATAAACTGGATGTGGAACCCTAAAATAGGCAATATATTACAAAAAGCAAGGTTTTAAAATTGCCCACTGTATCTAGTTCTAAAGTCATCCTGTTATCATACAATCTAATAAATACGATTTTGTTGAAACTAAGTGGAGAACATTGTCAGTTATATAATCTTAGGTCTTTTTGAAGAATTATCTTCAAAATGACTTTTCAAAATGAAAAGTAATATAAATCTTCATTCATACTGACTTTCAGATATCAATGCTCAAAAACTGAAATAGTACTATTTTAAAACTAAGCCACAGATTATTTATGTTAAACAATTATTTGAATAAAAGCCCTGTACTTTATAGACCCTTGTTTTAATTCAAAATGAATTAACTACAGAACTATGTTCGAATTTCTTAGCAAAAGACAAGCAAAGACAGGTAATGAAATACCTTAAGAGATGTTTATTGTTAATCAGCACTTTCAGATAATCTGCCAGTTTCTTTTGCATGAGTGCGAGGTAAAGCCAAGCTCTGCCCCTTCCCACAGCTGTCCTAGAATTCAAACAGAGAATTGAACTGTTGTGGCATAACAATAACAACAGAAAACAAAGAAAAAGAACTGAGTTAGTCAAAGAGAGACACATATTCACACTTGTCAATGCAGAGAACATGGTAAGAATAGCTGCTCTGAAGGCTAGTGAGTACACTGTCTGGGAAGGCCAAGACACAGCTTACGGCCTACCTTTGGGTACTGTTTGAATTTTGTAACATGGGCATGTACTTGTTTTTTCTGACAAAAGGGAAAAAAATCTTAAGCCACAAAAATCTGATTTCTGGAACAAATACAATCAGATAAAACTCTGAGTATGTTAATAAGATTTCACAAGGAGCCAGGAAATATTAGATTAGATTTGTATAATAGACAGTCTCTCAGAAGATTAATACATAGAACATTGTTAGTCCTTGTTAAAGTGCTGAAGTCTCCCAGGGTTTCTAAGGCATTAACTCAAAGGTGCAATTTTTAAAAAGTTGTGGTAAAATACACATAACATAAAATCTACTTTTTAAGTGTATTGTTCAGTATTGTTAAGTACATTCTCATTGCTGTGCAACCAATCTCAAAGGTGTAATTTTAAAAAGGCCTGCTTTAAACATTAGAAGGGAAAAAAGCCTCCTAAGTTTAGATCTAACATTGTTTCAGAAAAAGAAGATCCTGTTCTCTGCAAAGTAACCACATGTGTAACGTCCAGGACAGTGTGGAGCCACAGCAGCAAACGGGGCTCTCAGGCCTGAAGCCTTGCAGTTTGTCCTGGGTGGTCGCAGGAGCCAGGCCTGGAAGGGTTAATCTAACTTCAACACAAAGGCTCTGAACAACTCTGCACTCCCCACAAATAAATGATGTTAAACCAGAGTCAAAAGGAGAGGAAATAAAGTAGGAAAAAATGGTGTTTAATGTTAGCATGATGTGGAAAATGGACACTGACACATGCTGCTCAGTCAGAGTGTAGCCTGGCTCAAGTCTAACAGTCAATTTGATGGCTGCTGGTTACCCAAACCCTGCATCGAGTAAGGTGTCCTAGGGAATAGTTTAGAATGTCCATAAGTTTGGAGGTGGTCACTACTGCACTGTTTGGATACTGAGAATTTGAAGACAACTACAAAGCCCACAGGGACATTAAACAAATGAGCTGTACAACAGACTGCTATGTGCCCATTTCAAAAATGATGTTGTAGGTGTGTATTTGGTATGGAAAGGGGTTGAAAATCTAACATTAAATGGAAAAAAGGCCACAAAACAGTATGTACAGTTTAATACTTAAGTTTTTCCCCTGCTTCCCTTCCCTATACATTAAGTTTACTTCCAAAACACTTTTATGAACATGAAAACAAATATCAATTCTTATTTTTTCTCCCTTTATAAAAAAAAAAATTAACGTGTTATAATGTCCTGCAACTTGCTTATGTCACAGGGCTCCGCAGCAAAGGGCTCAGTGGGATTTAGGGGATTTCAGAGTTGAACAGACCTGTGTCCTCTTCTTGGCCACCACTCACATCTTGCCAAGGGATCTTGGGCAAGTTACTCATCTGTCCTAAGTCTCAGTTTCCATGTTTGTCAATGGGGATACTAACAACTTTCCTAGAGGCTTGTTGTGGATGACTAAATGAGATAATGAAATGTCCTTAGCATAATGCCTGGCACATGGCATACCCTTAGCCAATGTTAGCTATTATTATCACCTGAAAATGGAACCAGCTAGCTCCTCAGAAGGGTCAGACAGAGGCGGGACAGTCACAGGGGCTCTGTTGCATCGGCCAACAATCTCTAGGACCCCTTCTAAATGCAGACTCCATGATGGCACCTTCTTTGTGTTCTGTCCAGTTTTTGATTTTGAGCCTATGATTGGGACCCGAAGGGCAAACCCAGACATGGCAAATGATTTGTTAGTCTCAGCCTTTTTCCAAATGTCCTTTGTCCTGGAGTCTAAAATCTGGCCGGAATCGTATTATCCAGGAAACTGTCCTGATGTATTGGAAGCAGCAATTCCAGGAGTGTAACATGGACTCCTTTTCTTCTGCCATGGCTCCTCACGTGACAATGCCTTTGCAACCTATTTGACCTTGTGTTACAAGCAGGAATCACTGTCTCCATTTTAAAGAAAAGGAAACTGAGGCTCAGAAAGGGGCAAATCTTGCATCTGGATAATGAACAGCAGAGCTGGACTAAAGTCTAAGCAGAGTGTGGCTCATGTTACACTTTGTTCTAAAATAAAACATGTTTTTCAGCAAGGAATTGAGAAATATGTAAATATGAGGGAGTTTTTTGAAACATCCATTCACTGTAACGACTTCTCACTCACTTTAATTCTGGCAGATTTCTGACGCTAGTGGCGATATCTGATGCTTCTGGGCAAAGTTTCTCCACCAGCTCCAAAGGACCAAAGAAAGATTTATTTTGGCCAATAAAACTCTTCTTAACTAAAAGGGAAAACAAGTGTTATTTGTAAAAATAGGTTGCAAATGTCTGCAGGGGTCCGCATTCTCTTTCAAAAGTCACATGAATGCTTCAGATTTAATCTTTCCACTTAATCCTTCTGATTTAGTCTTGGGGACAGGGAGAGGCCAGGTAAGAAATGGGCTCTCCCTTCCTCTGGAGACAGAGACTCTCCGATTTACCTACTATGCTCTTTCTCCAAGTATTTATTGCCCATGAAATAAAACAAGTGTCTCATATGATCACTAGTGAGATCCTTTCTCTTTCTCCTTCCTGCTCAATGCCAATATCAATACTTGATTTCAAACGAACACCACCACCATCCCTCATCAGAACTGCTGCAATAATCTCCTAATGAGTCTCCCTGCTCCTAACATTGTCACCTCCCTACTCTGACAACCTGTGCTCCACATAGCTGGAAGTTCTTTTAAAAATGTTAAGCCAGGTCACGCTTTTCCCTTGTTCAAAATCCTCCAAATATTCTTAGGATAAAATCCAATTCCTCACCTGATCTATAATGGCCTACATGATTCAGCCCTTCTCACCTCCCTGACCTCACTTTTGCCCCCTCAGCACACCTGTTACCTGGTGTCTTCCTCAAAACAAGGTGGTCCCACTCAGGACCTCTGCACCTGTTTTTGTTGTTGTTTTGGTTTCCCCATATCTTTGCATGGCTGTCTCCTTCTCCTATAGGTCTCAGTTCACAATTTTATGTCTCCGGAAAGAACTTCCCCTCTCATCCTAGCTGAAATGTGTTTTCCATGATTCTCTATCACTTAACCCATTTTGCTTCCTTGAATTTGTAGCTTTTTGTAATTACATTGGTTTGTTTCTCCATTTATTGTGTCTCCACCTCTAGAACTGTGCTGTCCAAGGTACTACTAGCCACATGTACTACTGAACACTTGAAATGTATCTAGTGCAACTGAGATGTGCTGAAATGTAACACACAGTGGATTTTTAAGCCTTACTATAAAAAATACAAAATCTCATTAGTAAGGATTTTTAATGCTGATTAGGTGTCAAAATGATATTATTGTAGATATATTTGGTTCGATAAAAATGTAACAATTTAATTTCACTTATTTCTTTTTACTTTCTTTTTAACCTGGCTACTTGAACATTAAAAATTGCACATGTGGCTTGCATGGCAGTTTCTATTGGACAGTGCTGCTCAAGAATGTTGACTCTTGTAGGCTGGGACCTTGTCTATTTTGTTCATTGCTGTTATCCCAGCAGCCAGAACAACGTGTGACACTGATGACCACATGCTGAGCAACAGCTGGCCCGGCCTTCTCCTTCTGGACCTCCCCATCCCCCCTCCAGGCTCACCTTTCAGCCCATGTTTGAGGCAGTGCTCCATCACCACAAAGAATTGCTGCAAGGGGGCATGCTCTGCATCTAGGCTGCGGCCCAGGCTCAGGGCAGACTGGAGCAAGACCTTAATGCTGAGTTTCATCATGTGCATCAGGTTGGCCCGCTCCTCCATCATCTGGCACTTGGAAGCTGTGGAGCAGAAGCGAGGAGAGCTTTGTTAGTGGACTGAATGCGTGCTGGGCTGAGGAGGTTGGAAGCAGGGCAGCGGAGGAAAGACTGGCCAGATGGAGGCCAGGAACGCCGACGTGCAGATAACTGGGGTTCGCAGTCACTCGGCACCTGATCCCTGGAGGTGACAGCCGCACCTGGACAGCATGGGCGTTGGGTCAGACTCCAGAGGCCTCTCTCCTGCGGCTCTGCAGGTTGCTAGGGCGACGGCCCTACCAAAACTCGCCGCGATTGGCCTCTTCCACACGCGGCATCCCATTTCCAACCCACCGAAGAGCACAAACTCCGCGAGGCCCTACCCCAAGCTAGGGGAAGGGCTGGGAAAGTGTTCCGCCCCCGAACGCTCCTATTGGACGAGCCCAGCCCGAGGCCACGCCCACGGAGCTCGCGGCCGCCATTTCGCGCTCAACGCCGGAGGCGGTGGTCCTGCGTTTTCCCAGGCGGCGCTTGGGGGCCGCTCTTTTGCTTGAGAGTTCCTTCGGGGGAGCGTCTGCCTCTCAGTTCCAGACTCAAATTCTCGTTGTTGCCCGCCTTTCGTCCACAATTAGTGGACAATTACAAGTTTTACAGTTTTATTTTTGTTAAACCGTTAGAGTTAAAACTCAGCCGTCTTTCCTTTTCAACTCTAACCCTGTCACTTTGTTTTGGGGGTTAAAAACGTTGTCTTCAATCAGTATTAGATATCCATGACAAATGCTTACTAAATGTTCCCCTAAAACTCAAGAAACTCATTCTAGAAATTTGGTAAAAATGTAGACCCCAAATAACAAAGCCTTGGCGGGAAAAATGACGCGGGTCGCGGAGCGAGCCATCCCCTGGCGGCGCGCCCCTTTCCGCGCGCGCCAACCTTCATCTTTCAAACACCTGCCAGTTGGGGCGGGGCGGGGGGGTGGGGGGCGAGGGAGGTGGCGGGGGAATTGCAGTTTTAGTTTGCTGTTGTCTGATTTGTACAGAGGTTAATTGTCATGTACATTGTCTCCTAGTATTCTGTGAATTGCTTAAATCTTGTATTGATCTGTATATTTTGGATGTTAATTCTTTGTTTACCTGTTTTTATTTCATGGGCATTAAAATAGAAATAGTTAAAAGAGCATATATATGTGTAGCTAAATCAAAAAGAACGATAGTATAACAATTTATAATAAAGGCATTAAGTAAATAATATTGAGACGAGACATTCTGGGATTAAATATTCTCAATTCTTTTAGCAAAATCTAAGCACACACACAGCTGCCGGAAAAGAAAAATCGGTCTAAACATTTCCTTGGTTGTGGAGAGAGAAAAATGGGTTAAGTAAAGCTTTTGGGTGGGGGTGGTTCATTTTTAAATTTTGAGAGAATTCCATGTATTAATTTATAAATTTCAAACTTCAATGACATGGATGATTGGTAAAGGAACTGATATTGTAAAACCTCATCAAGAGGAAGGAGAGACCTTGAATCAGACCAATAACCATAGCAGAAATTTGTAAAAATTTAACCTTAAAGAAGACCCTGGACGCAGGTCTATAAACCCAGTGGTCTTCCAGTCAGATTATCCAAGGAAGTTCGCCAGGAGTAGAGAGGCCCACATATTTTAAAGAAATCGATTTCCAGGTCTTCTGTTTCACAGGCACTTTTTTCTCCCAGTTTACAGAAGAGTGTCAATTCTCTCCCTATCCCATATCTTCTTGATGCATTGACCTGGGGTGCGGAAAAGTCCCACCACATGGCGGTGAATCTTCCTTTGATGATCAATGAGTCACCAACAACAGGAAGAGCTTCCAATCTCATTGTTTGACTGCAATTAGATAAGGAAACCTAGCTGTGGTGGGGTGTAGGGTGGAGGTGACCTCTAGACCTCTTCAGGGTATCCTTAATTTATAAAGTTAAAAACGATTCCCCCCACAAAGACAAATATATTAATTATTCTCAGCCAGTCTCAATACTCAGTACCCTAGGATGTGCCATTAATTTGAGGGACATGTTCTATGAATTAAATGAGCCCAACCAAACTGTAGCTCCAAGGTTTTCATGAAAATGGATTTGAAGTAAAATAAGTCTTTTTGTAAAAAAGATTTTATCGGCAAAAGGTGTAATGAAATCAGCAATATTTAGATGTCCTCAACCATTCTGAGTGTTCTGGGTTAAACAAAATAACTAAGTGAAAGAATTAGAAGCATAATTATCATTTGATAAGTCTTGGTAAAGCTTTTTTTGGGGGAGAATTTCCTAGAGGTTGAGAAATTTATTTAATATCATGAGGTTGCATCCTTTTTGCAAGTCAAATGATTTTCATTTGCTTTGAACAAAAATAAACAAAAAATAATAATTACTGACATTATATCAACATGATTTGGGGCATATAACTTTAGAAGGAGATCACAGACTTGAGCAATATTGCTCTAACAAAACTATCCATTTATATTTACATGAAGGAGGTTTCTCTGGGATCACATTTACAAAAAAAAAAAATAGAAATAAAATTGATGTTGAGTGCTAGCACATCTTATCAGTAAATCATATATACTCATCTATGGATATGTGCTAATGAAAAAAACCAATACCATTTAGCTAATTAAGCAATTCCAAGAAAAATTTATGTTTATAAAATTATATGCCTTTTATCAGCTGAGTATTACTAATAATTTTAATGGCAATTCATTCCAGAAACTTTTTATACTCTTAGAGCTTTAGTCACAAGAAAAGTTTATTAAACTTTAATTTATTTACATATTGTTAGCTGAGACATAGGGGAAGACGACCAATGAAAAATTTAAAAACATGGAAGTGGAATGGAAATTCAAGGAATAAAAAAGGGAAAAATGTAAAATTAATTAAATTAATGTAAAATTAAATGTAAAATTAAAATTAAATAACTTGTTTATTTTTAAGATGAATGTAGTGCTTATCAAGTCATTTACATACCACTTGATACACTTAAAAGTGATGTAACAGTTTTATTTTAAAAAGTATTTACGTTAAGCCAGAAAATATATTCTGAAATTTAAAATTATGAAGAATTGTATATGTCAACTTTAAAAGTTGAAGTTTTTTTAGGGGGTCATGTGAGCAAAAAATGTGAAGACTACTGTTGTAGGTGGTCCAAATTGGGTGGCAGTTATTCCTACCACTGGGAACACAGCCATGTAGCCACCATCCACATTCCTGCTAAATTAGTCACCTATTCCTTCCATATTCATGCACAATTTAGAGAGTTAAGGAAAGTTTGAGCTGGAAGGATCTTTAAGCTGTTCCATTTCTCTATTTTACTAGCTTTGTGACCTTGGCCAAGCTAGTCACATCTCTAAGCTTCATTAATAATAGTTCAACACACAAAGAGAATGTCACAAAATTCTACATTAATTGAATTGCCAAATAAATGGTCTGATTAGGGATCTTGACCTTCACCCTCATAGAAGAGGGGCCAGGCCTGTAACCTACAGTGTCGCAGAGAGAGGATGAGCTGGAGAGAACACGTGACAGAGGAGAGGAGGCATCTGAAAAAATACAAAGGAAAGGGCCTGCAGAAATGACAGACTCAGCAAGTTAAAACTGCTCTCTCCCCTCATTCTGCGCAGTGCTCTCCAGCTAACTTGTTTTCCCATGGCTACCTCCCCCACCTCAAGGACTCTCCAGCTCACATCTGTTGAATCATGGCTTGCCAACCAATTAATGTTCCTCCTTATCTCTGTAGCTGTGTAGGAATAACAAGACTGTGTAACAGCTTGTTATGTTACAAACAGGGCTCAGCCTTTGGCTAGGAATCCACTGAGCAGGTGCCAGCATCAATAAGTGCTGCTCTCTCCTTATAGCCTAGGTGTCCTGGCTCTCTGTTCAAGAATCCTACAGTGGAGCTGATAACGCCAAGGTCGCCGGTTCTACAAAACAAACAACCTGTAAGACCAATGGTCTGGAAATTCCTCCCTGCTTGCAACCCTCCACCCAAAGCTCCCCCTCCCCATCCTGAGTAAGGATTAGGCACATGTGAAGCCTCAGATAAAGGAATCATGTGCCCCTTGCATGGACACTGCAGAAGTACATAAACTGTAATAAATCTAACTAGAGTGAGCTTGTGCATGGAGCTGTTACCCCATGTGCTCCGCTGGCCTAATAAATTCTTTCTCTAACAAAATTGTCTGAGTGTCCAAATTCCTCTGTCGGGTCGCTTGCTGTAACACATGAAGCCAGCCACCCTCTTGCTGGAGGAATGCTGTCAATAGTGTCAGATCAGAGTTTTCAAGAGAAGCTGGTGATCTGGATTTTTATGTGAAACCTGCTAATTGCCTTAAAAAATTTTTTTTTAATGCTTTCATACCGTGTAGGGTAGGAAAAAAATGCAAACATTTGCAATCAGCTCAAAGGACTGATGGTTTGTTGTAATGTTTGGTCAAGTTAATAAGTACTCAGGAGGGGAAGTGGACTGTATAGGTTTTTTGTTGTTGTTGGGTTTGGATTTGAATTATAGAGAAGTGACTAGATTCTTATCGAGTTGAGTTTTAGTTATGAATAGACTGTGGGTTTCTTGAAAGATCTTATTATTCAGTATGGTGTTATTTTGTCCTGAGAAGGAAGGAAACCGTTATTTTATACTTTCCTAATTTTCATTACCATCTCAATGATTAGCTTAAGAAGTTCAGCAATGTGAAGTAGGAAAAGTTACTGTGCTTCATTTTGGAAGGAGCTGCACCACAAAATAAAATTTCCCATGGAAGAGAACAGAGAAAGGCATAATACGTATCACCTACCTAATGGCAAATACATAATTTTAAAATCAAAGAATGCCATCTTCAGTGAGTACCCATGTGCAAGACATTGTGGCAGGCACGTTAATTCCATAAATGTGTTTTGTTTTAGGAGGAGGCATCACTCTAGAAAGCAAGATGTGAACCTGGTGTGTATGTCCTGTGGTTTGTGTGAAATCTGTGTGTGTGTGTGTAGAGACAAAAGGATGTCTACAAGCACAGACACTGTAAGACATGACAGGCTTGGAGGCAGTGTCTGGGATGGAGGACGGCCTCCACATGGAATCTTCTTTACTATGGTTTGATTTTTTTTTGTTTTACCACATGCATTTATCTTAAAACAAACAAACAAACAAACAAACAAACAAACAAAAACAAACAAGACAACTAAGTGAACACAATCACTGTGATATGCTGAGCTTCCAGACTGCAAGTGGGATGACACTGTAAAACAAACATTCAGAGCATTCCACGACATTCTACAGCATTTTCCTTTAACCCAGATCACCAAAAAATCTTATCTGGCAAGAGTGCTAACATTTGACCTTTGCTCCTTCACTGTTCCCTCTGAAAAAGCTCTGTCCTCACTGCTGTGGCAGCAGATCAATGGGACAGAGACCAATGAGCTGGATGATGCCAGGGCCACGTCTTCCCCTGACCTGCTGTTCTGAGGCCTCTGCCCAGCACGATGCCCAGAGCAATGCCCAGGGTCCATTTCCTCTCTCCACCCCCACTGTCGTCCTACCAGATGGCTTCAAATTCTGGTTACCTTCAAGGGCTAGCCACACAGCTCCTCCCAGCTGTTCCTCACATGTTAGCCTTTGGTAAGCCATGTTCATGGTTTTTGCTAGACTCAAAAAGCAGTTACTTAATATTTTTTTTTTACATTGTCTAATTTAAGAAATCCATATGTATAAGTTACGGCATTTTACTTATAAAATTATTTAGAGGCATTGAGGCATCAAGGTGTCATGACTAAGAGTGTGGGCTCGAGAGGCAAATGTCTTGGTTAAGTACTGGCTTTGCCATTTCTGAGTAACTGGGTCAAGTCGCTTCCCTTTAATTTGGTCTTCTTTATAAAACGGGGATAATAACGGCACCTATCCCATGGGGCCGGCTTGTGGGTAGAGGTAGGAAGTCAGTCTCCTTTTCCGAGTCCTCAGGCATTCCTGCAGAGATGCTATCTGTATATGGTTGGGGTGGGTGAGAGGCCCCTGCCCAGTTGCCTGCCTAGTGTGCTGTGGTGCTGCCAGCCTGGGGCATGGCAGTGGACACCCTGCCCTACCCTGAGATTCAGAAGGCGTGACCCGACCCTCACTGGGCCAGCAGTCATGGAGGTGTAGGGAGAAGCCCCAGGGCAGTTTGAGTGGGCCAGGGCAGCCTAGAACCTGTCCCAAGAAGGCAGTGGAAGGTGGGACCATACAAGCTTGGCTCCCAGATCCCCATACGTTGCTTTGTTCCACTGGACTTCACTTAAAAAACACAAATTCGGGCATATAATTACTAAGAATATCAAGCATGGGTCACTTCTCAGTGCCTGGCCCTGTGTAACCACATTAACCAAAGCCTGCATTGATTACACACTATAAAGCCAGTCCTGCTACAAAATTATCGAGGATTAAATAAACTAATGTATGCACAGATCTAAGACTAAGATCTGGCATCTAGAAAACACAATATAAGTGCTGGCTATTATTCATAGCACTACCATAAATGGAAAACAAGTATTTTTCAAATATGCATTCGTTCGAATATTTATTGTTAGGCACTGTTCTTGGCACTGGCACATTTTATTTATCACTGAACAGCTAACATTTATTATTTGCTTACTACGTGCCAAGAGGCCTCCAGAAGACCCCAGACCTGACTCTGGGGGCTGTCTGCCAGTGGGTGGGTACACAGACACCCCACTGACCCATAAAAAAGTGGGGAGCTAGAAGGAACCAGATTCTGGGTTGAACAGGCTCTCTCGTTACCTTCTCCACCTACTTTCCATTGCCAGAATCTCAAAAGTAGTCAGATTCTAAACTCTACTCATTAATCTTTCTTAACCACTGAAATTCTCACAATTCACTGTTCCTGTGTCAGTGCTGACTTCTGTAGCAAATTGTCCAGTGGACAAGATAGAATCAAGAAACCTCCAGGGTACATTGTTGCTTCTTAGACAGCGCTCCAGAGTTTACTTAAGTCAGCACTGCCCTTGAAGAAGAAAGTGTTCTGTGTGCTATGCCATATGCGGCCACAAGCCACATGCGGGCTACCGAGTCCACATTGTTTCCGTCCTTCTCACTAATGTGGTGAAATTATTCTAGACACAAGGCCTGAAAAGGACCATAACAGATCATTGGGTGAATCAAAAGTCCCCACATTACAGGCTGGGAAGTGCGCTGCTGTGTCCAGTACACAGCGAAGTTGCCTCCAACCACACCTCCTGACTTCCGCCTTGGTGCCTTGACTCAACCGGGCGTGTAAATGCGCTGTCACCGCGCTGGAATTTTGAGACTGACAGCAGAGAACTTAAGTGCTTTTAAAATGCATACGGATCAGTTAAGCTCAAACTCGCACATTTCCTTATGGTCCACCAATGAGAATAAAGATGCTGTCCGGGGAACAGAGTGAGATTCGCCACCCCACTCCACCCCACATGTGGATCTCCGCTGCCGCCAGCCTGGTGCAGAGAAAACAGGGAAGTCAGGCATGTGGACACGTGGGTTTCATTTCGTACAACTCGTCTACCAGGGTCGCGCCAGCCCGTCTCCCACAGCCAACTGCCGCGGGCCCTGCCGGAAGCAGGAGGGGCGCGCCCACTGGACCTACCTGCGTGCGCCGTGCCATCCGCGCCTCCGTCCGCACCGCCCAGCCCCGTGGCCGCGCGCAGCGCGCTTCCGCAACTCGCCGACAGGTTGCCGGTAGCCCTGCGCGCCAGGGTCAGGATGGGCCCCGACCAGCCCTCTGCCGCCGCCCGCCTCCTCCCGACACTCCGCAGTTCGCTCGGGCCTGGCAGCTGGCTCCGGTCCACGATCTCGAACTCTTCTCCCGGCTCTGGGTCCGGCCCCGGCCCTGGTCCTGGTTCCCGCCCGGCCGGGGAACCATCTCCCCCGTCGGCCATCTTGGCCGCGTCACGTGTCCGCGGCGGGCGGGCGTGAGCTCCCGCGCCCTCGTTGTCCCGCTTCCTGTTCGCGATGTCTTCCTTCTTCGCCATCCTCCTTGTCCTTCCTTTCACTCTAAGTAGGTTTGGGACGACACCAGTCTTCACCCGGGAAGCTCCCGGTGCCCATCAGCGGGTGGACTTGTTCGCAGGAAGTTACTCTCCTGCATCTCTCTACAGTGGGACACCGGGCCTGGTCACAGCCCCCAGGGCCTCAGTTTTCTTCTTGACACTGGTCCTCTTCATTTTCATTTCATATTTTATTGACACTGGTTCCTCGTCTTCATTTTCATTTCATGTTTTACTTATTCTATTTCGTCATTTTTCTGCAGGAGTCTTCAGAACAAGCCCTGAAAAGGGTGGGTAAGGAAACAGGTTAGGCAGGAAACAGGATTTAAAAAATTAACTAGGACAGCTTTGTAGTTAGGAGCACACTGTGGTGGGTTGGAAATCAGAAAGTCTCGAGTTTGCTATTAGCTGAATGGGGACAATGACAGAAACTATCTCATTATTAAATAAGATTTTGCAGTCAGGAGCACAAGGCAGACGTTAGTAATTGTAATGGCTGTTACCCAGTGATGCGGCTTGGGCAAGACACTACTTGTAAGGAGTTATGGTCTGTTTTGTCACTTGGAAAAGAAAATTTTGCAAAGTAGAGACTCAGGTTTCACTAACATTTGACACTTTGCAAAGTGCTGCACGGGGACCTCAACAAACCAATAGGTCTGTTTGGTTTGACTCCCACAGTGCTTAAATTTTAAATTTAAAAAATTTAAGTTGCAGATATTTAGAAATCCAAAGATTTTGCATGAAATCTGGATTTGGGTATTCTCGAAACATCGGAAGATTTGGCAACTCGGTGGAGTGGGCAGTGGCAGTCCGTTTAGAAGACCAGGTTCTCTAGGTATCTTGGTCCAGCCCTATTCATTAGTTTTCATCATCTGCCTGGTCATTTAAGGCCAGCTGTTTACAGTGGGGAGGGGAGTGAGTGGGGAATTGTTGGGGATGGTGTTTGAATTGCCACCGTGATCGAGGAGTGGGGTACACATGAGTGATACGTAGTCGGGAATGACAAGCAGTTGTCAGGATCTTTCAGGACTCTGCAGTGCCTGGACAATCACCTAAGTGAAAAGCTTTATAATGATCAGAGCGTGGAGCCTAATTCCATTTTGCAGAAAAAACAAACTTTTTTGGGGGGGGTGGGGGTTGGGAAGAGTTTTAGTATTGTATGTGGCTTAACAAGTTTGTTTTACATCATGTTTCACTGGGGGATCTGGGCTGTTGGAGGTCCAATAACTCAGAGCAGTTTTGCATCAACATTAAATGCCCCAGCTCTAAAGTGACAGACTTTGCTTATACACATTTCATTGGCCAAAGCAAGTCATATGTCACCTTTAACTTCAAGAGAGTTAGAAAGTTCCATCCTACTAGTGTCTGGGAATATTGGTGAGCAATTTGATGACTACCATAAATGTACTCTGAATTTTTTCAGAAAGCAACAAAGTTGATTTGTTCAAAACTTAATAGTTATTAACCAATTTAGGAAACTGGTCACCCAGAATTATGTTGCTTTTGGTATTTGGGATGTTAAGACAATGCCTGTGCTGTCACAATCATGGGTATTTTATGTAAAGGTACAAATGTCTGGCTACATTTCTTTTAGTGGTAGTTGTGCCTCATTTGCATATTGAAATATATGTTATAGAAATTTATTACAGTTAAGACAATTTTAATATTTTTATGGTGACATTGGTTAATGAAATCTGGTAAGTTTCAGCTGTACATTTTAACAGTAAGGCATATATATTTACATTTTGTGTTCACGTCTTATAGTTAAGATTTCTTTCTGTCACCACATATTTGACCCCTTTTACTCCATCTACCTTCTCCCATATTAATATTTTGAAATTTTGAGTGTTTATTATCTATGAATTTCATTTCAGAATTGTAAATGGAGCACTATAAAATATGATAGGGTAGACAATTGAGTGTACAGGAAAATATCTTAATTCTCCTAGCAACATATAGCAATTCTAAGTTCTTTCAATTTTTACTTTATCTGAGATCAACTTTGGAGAAAACTTGGTAAGAAGGGTTTTGGTGAAGAGGATGTGTTTGATTACTTTAGGCCCAAATAGTAAAATATAGAAGACACCCGAACATACGTTATTTTCTATAATTTACCATATGCTCAAAATTTTCTACAATAAAAATCTCACCCCCAAAACATATGGCCTGATCCTCCCTCCCCATGCCTCCTAAACTTTTTTTTTTTTTGCCATTGCCCTCTGTGTGATTAGTCCCCTAGCTCCTTTCTCCTCTGTGCTTGGGCCCTGTTTCTTATGCCTTGGGTTTCATCTGCCTGCTGCCTTCTCCTGAGTGTGATTCCATACTGCCCATCGCCTGTCAATCTTGCTTTTCTTTCTAATCTTTTGGAGGATTCTCATCTCTCAAATATGGCCCTGTTGTGCTACGCCAAGTGCCACTGCCCAAATGGATACTCACCTGTGTTTGCAGTTTGATGTTTCATTGTGTGTTGGGGCTGCATTGCCTCCGTTCTGTCCCTGACACCCCAGCCCTTGGACTTCCAAAGGCTCAGGGCTGGTTCCGTCACCTTCCTCTTTCCAAACCTCCCTTTGCTTCCTCATTGCAGGAGGCTTGGTTTTGTCTGTGTGCTGCAGGTGTGGATTGCTCACTTCTGCTTTGCATGGTCTAGCAATTGAGCTACACAGCACCCGAGGGTGGTTTGGTGATTTGCCTGAGCCCAAAGCAGTTCCCAAAGACATGGATATCCTCCTGGCCTCTTGGTACTTCAAGTTGGCCCATCAGCTCAGAGTGCCTGGGGCTTTACTAGTTTTCCCACATGTACACAGTTTACTGTGGGGGGCCATTTGGCCTAAGCCAGGTGTTGTTGTTCTTTAAATAGGAACTTGTTTAGGTAGAACAAGCTAAATCTTGAAAACACGGCCCCGGAGCTGAGGGGGAAGTTTCAGGATGTGCTGACTTGGTGTATACATTTGTAGCTAACAAGCATCCTTGTTCCTGAGTATATAAGCATGTGAAAAAATAAACTCAGGGTCGAGTCTCGGAGCTCGTCCCTTTCGACCCCTGTGTGTTTCCCTTCTTCTTTTCTTTTCCCGTCCTTCGTTACAGGAGGCCCTGATTCGACTGTCGGCTGGCTCCGACAGTTTACGTTGTGTTTGGCATGTTATCGTCTCGGAGATCCTGCCTGTCAGGACATAGTACCTTGGTGCCAGGAACAGCCAGTTAAAGTCTAATCACTTTTCTGAACAGTGCAATATGAAACACACCCATTGGCTATGAACCTCTGAGGTGATGGAGATGTTCTAGGTCTGCTCTGTCCTGTCTGGGACCACCAGCCCCAGGTGGCCCCTCAGCACTGGCAGTGTGGCTCATGAGACTGAGAAATAGAATATTTACTATAGTTAAACTGAAATTCAGATAGCTCCATGTCACCACTGGCTATTGTGTTGGACAACACAGCTTTAGATCTAACTTGGAGGTTACAGAAAATAGAGGGGAGAAAGGAGGAAGTGAAACAGTCCTGTAGTAAACAAGATTCTTCCAGAAGAGGCAGTGTCCTCTGGATCTGGCTGAAGAGGCAACCTGATGGGACTGTAATTACCTAATGGGAAAGACTGGTTTTTGTCAGTTGGGGAAATTTGAATATGGACTGGCTATGAGATATTACAGAATTATTGTTAATTTTTTAAGTATGACAATGGATTGTGAGTGCATAGGAAAAGACCTTTATTTTTTAGAGCTGCATTAAAGAATCAAGTGGTAACTTGTCATGGTGTCTATAACTTTAAAATGCTTCAGCAAAGAAAATAGATGATGCAAATGTGGCAAGAGCCTGACAATTTTTAAAATCTAGGTAACAAGTACAAGATAATTACTACATATTCCCTCTACTTTTCTGAATGTCTGTTTTCATAAGAAAAAGTAAAATGTAAAAAAGTGAATCCATATGTAACAGGAGCTGATATTTCAAAAGAATAAAAGATCCTTACAAAAGGCTAGGTTGAGATTTTTTTTGAAAAATGAAAAAAATTAAGAAAAGTATAATTTATTTCACATTTGACATTTAGAATGTTTGCAACCATGTGCACACTCAGTTGCCTACCCTATCACATAGGAATACAGAATGAATAAATGCTGATTTTTCTGCACAATTTTTCTGAAAAAGTACATGATATCAAGATACAGCATCATTCAATTTACATCTGATTTATGGTGGACTCAGAGGATCCAAAGCTATTTAGGACTCATCTTATTTCTCAAGGCTTCTTAAATCTATCGATAGACAATCATACCCTTTTTTGTGGCCACATTTCCATTTTTGTAGGTCTTTACATGTAGCTAGTACTCAGGCTAATTGGCCAAAGTGGTAAAGAAATTATCCCATCATTTACCATGCTGTTCATCCTTCTGGATGCTTCCGTGGGATGGCTCATAGGAAAACAGAAGCCACTTTATGGTATTACTACTTTATACTTTGAGGCTAATAAAAATAAAACTCATGCTGTATTTTTAACACAAGTTGTAAATTCATTATATTTTCAACCATCCTGTTTTGACGCTCCTATTAGTTCGTCAGTGTTGAATTTCTCTTCTGCTAACATCATGTGTCAGTGGCTTCATGGGAATGGAGTGGGACCTGAGCGTTGCTTTTGTTTACTCATGAAATTGTGCATCCTGAGCATGATCAAGTTTCACTGCACACCTGGTTTTCATTGTAGACATCTGAGAGCAGCTAAGGACTGGCTGGCCATCTGTGCCACAAGTGGGGAATGGTGCCTTGGGGTTCAGTAGGAAGTGAGCTTTGAGTAGACACCGATTTTATAAGTGGTAATCAAATTTATAAGGGGAAATGCTATATATTAGTGAATATTTTAACATTATGAAGAGTTTTGCTTTTCTAAATGGCCTTGTAACTGCAGGGACTTCAGTGAAATATCCACAGGTGAGAATATCACTATTTTGAGTTCAGAATGTGGAGCCTGTTGTGGTGGCTGTAACTGAATGAAATGTAGGGACTGTTGCTGAGATGACATCAAAGCCTGGCAGTTTAAAGGTTAATCACCTTAAATGGAAACTGTCCCTACTCACCACACTCATGACACTCATGCCCAGAGTGGTGCAGGCAATGGAGGGCTGCCACCATCTGACCCCACATCAGGGGCCAGTTGCTAGTCTGGGCCTCTGGTACTTCTGAAAGCCTGGCTGTCAACTGGGGAGTCCCATGCACCCTTCCTTGTGTTTGGTCATTTGCTAGAGTGACTCAGTAACTCAGCAGGGCACATTACTTACTATCACCGTTGATGACAAAGGATACAACTCAGGAACAGCCAAAGAGAATAGATGCGTGGGGCCAGGTTTGTTGTAAGGGATGTGGAACTTCCCTGCCCTCTTTGGGCATGTCCCTTGCCCAGCACCTTGACACATTCAGCACTCTGGAAGGGCTTGGGATCCTGTAATTTAGGGCATTTATGGAGGTCCCATTCCCTGGGCATGACTGATGAAATCATTGGCCATGGGTGATTGAACTCAATCCTCAGCCCATCTCCCCTCCTTGGAGGTCTGGGGGAAGGAATGAAAGTTCCAGCCCTCTAATTACATGGTTGGTTCCTCTGACAATCAGCCTTCATGCTCTTGGGGTCAACTGCATGAGCATCAGCTCAGGTGTGATTGAAAGGCACTTATTCAAAATAACAAATGCAACTCTCTCCCCTGCCACTCAGGAAAATGAGGAGCAGAGACCAAATATTATTTCTCCTCCTCCTCTCCTTTCTCCTCTTTATTTTTCTTAATCCATCATTTATTAATGAATCATACCACACAAATCATGTTCCTTTTTTTATTTGATTGCAGAGCTAACAGAAATTGCCTCTATTTAGAGTAGCAACCACAAATGTTACTAACAGATATTCTACATCTGGAACAAAGGACTGTAACATGAATTGGAAATCTAATGTTTAAGAAGGGAAAATACAACCATGGCACAAATCCTAGGAGGAGATTCAGGTGTCTTCTATACGCTTTTAGCAACAAACCACCCTCCGAAAAGGACAACACATGAAGGAAGGGCATGAAGCAGTCACAGAAGGGATGATATAGAAACCCATAGGAAAATCCAGTACAGAGTCCATGCAAATTTACAGGTATTAAAAACCAAGCACTGGAGGAAAAAAAATGGTGTAGATGATAGAGGCTCTGTTCATCCCTCAGGCAACCAAATCAAAAGTTGTGACAGTAATGAGCAGAAGCAAGGAAAAATCACCGAGTTCTAGATGAACAAGCCATACAACTAGGGAAAAGTCCAGGAAATCACCCTGCAACAGCAGAAGGTAGGATGGGGCGAGGACGCGGGGCTGCCTGGTCTCAGGTGGCTGAGTGAGATGGAGGCTGCAGCAGTGGCAGACGCCTCTTAAAGGGGCCATGTCTGCGAGTGGATTTTCGCACTGATGGACCTGCTTACTCTGAGCACCAGTGCAGAATGGACTGCACACAGGGGCACCAGGGACTTACAGGGAGACATTGTCAGGGTGAGGGCCAAGGTGAGACTCACTCTGTACAGAAGTGTGAGCGGTATCCATTGTTCCCTGTTGAGCCCTCCCCGCTCCCAGTGCGCAGACATGGCGCCGCCATAGCCACAGTGTCATCTAACCGGATAACAGAGATTGCTCCGCCCAGAGGGTTCCCTGAAACCCTGTCTCTCCCAACTCACAGCCCTACCCAAGCCACATCCAGGTATATCCTCAGTGAGTCAGGTACTCCTTGCTGAGCAAGGCCTAGATGCACACATACTAGAGGCTCTGGCCTTGGTTTCTGGTGTGGCCTTTTGAGATAACTATAAACACAGCATCTGTGGATTGCTTGCTGAATCTTAACAGGTGGCCCTGGAGGGGCAGAGGCTAGGGCTAAATCTGGCCTGTGCCTGAACCCCTCTCAGGACTGTGCCACTGGACACCTACTTCACTAATCCACAGTAATAAGACTGGGAGACTTAGGAGCTTTGCTTAGTACATAGACATAGACATGGCAAGGCAGTCAAAATGGGAAGACAAAGAAGCAGAAACCATATGAGAGAATAGAACAGAGATCCAGATATAATGGAGTCAAGTAATCTAACAGATGCAGAGTTCAAAACACTGGTTATAAAGATGGTCAATGAACTTTTGGGAAGTGTATATGAATTCAGTGAGAACTTCAATAAAGAGACAAAAAAACAAAAATGGAAATGAAAATTATAGAAGAGAACAGTCTGAAATGAACACATTATCTGAGATGAGAAGTATGTTAAATGGAATAAACAAAGGAATAAACAAAGTGAACAAAGAAAAGAACAAATGCCTGATCTAGAGGACGGGAAAGCCAAGGACACTCAATCAGAATGGCAAGAGACACTATTAAGGGTCCAAATATCCATCTGATTGGCGTAACTGAGGAAAATCAAGACGTTGAACAGCTGTTTGAGGAAATATGGAAAACTTCCCTAACCTGGCGAAGGAAACGGACATAAAACCCCAGGAAGCTCAGAAAATTCTAAAAATCAGAGATTCAAAGAGGCCCACACCAAGACACATCATAATCAAAATGCCAAAGGGTAAAGACAAAGAGAATATTAAAAGCAGCAAGAGAAAAACAGATACTTATAAGAGAACACCCATAAGACTGGCAGCTGATTTCTCAAAAGAAACTATGCAGGACAGAAGGGCTTGGCAAAAAAAATATTTGACAGGATGAAGACCCAGGATCTACAACCAAGAATAATTTATCCAGCAAAGGTATCATTTAGAGCTACCCAGACGAAAATAAGCTAAAGGAATTTATCACCACCAAGCCAGTATTACAGAAAATGTTGGAGGGACTTCTTTAAGAAGAAAAAACATGTATCAAAAACAGGAATAAAGAATGGTAACAACTATACTCCTACCAATAAGTACCTTAAATGGAAAAGAATTAAGTGCTCCAACCAAAAGGTAGAGTGGTTGAAAGGATAAGAAAACAAGACCCTTACATATGAAAAGGGGATGAAAAAAGATATTGCTTTGATGGACGTAGAAGTTATTTAAGTCAGACAGAGAAAGATAAACACTATATTTCGCTTATATGCGGAATCTAAGGAATAAAAAGAACAAACTAATCAAAAACTGACTCACAAATATAGTGGACAATTTGATGGACAAAGGGGAGGGAGTTTTGGGGGAATGGGAGAATGGGGTGAAGGGTTAAAGAAGTACAAATTTGTAGCTGTTGGATGGTCACAGAGATGAGGAGCATGGCATAGGAAATACAATTAGCTTGAATATGTTGGCTAGGTGGAGGGTCAGGGGAGAGAGTATACAATTGGGGGGATTGTTTTATGAACTATATAGATATCTAACCAATGTACTGTATACTTGAAACTAATTAAAATAAATAAATTAAAACAAAACAACAACAGCAAAAAACAAGCACTGACAAGCCAGGTCCCTGGAGAGACATCACCTAGAAGCAATGCACTCCTGTGCAAGTGGATGTTGGGAGAGTCCTCATTGGAATATTTCATTTTGAGGAATCAGATTAGTCGTTAATTTTTTTTTTTTAATTAGATAAAACTTAGGAAAGGAAGGTTAGACGAGCAAAATATCAACTTCTTGAGAATTCAAGAATTATTTCAGAAGCCAAATGAAACAAAGAAAAATATGAAGATTTAGATGAAGATGTTTCAATATGGGTAAAACTCAGTTTCTCTAGAGATTTAAAATAAAACGTACCTATAAGAAAGTAGTTTTCAAAGGAGGCTTCAGGCCTATCCTCCCCAACCCTTCCTTCCTTAAATCCAAATTTAATCCTAATTCTGTTTCGTCTTTTATGGTTTCAGGAAACATTTCCCTAATAAAGATAAATGAAAAGGAAATCTGGTGAGTTATTTTATGAAAATTATCTCAAAAATATATATCTCACTTACGAAAATGTTAACCTGACTATTTGCATATAAATCTGCATAATATGTCCCTAATAGAAGCTTTAGCATGTCCTCTGAGCAACCTATCCCTTTTTACTTGGCACCTTGAAGTGGCCTTGGGTGGCAGAGAGAATCTTGAGTGCAGCCCAAGTCACACTTTCGGAGAAAATACCGAGACAGCAGGGCCAGGAAGTTGAGCTCTAAAGCCCCCTCCAGTGGCTTTAAAACAGTGGATTTTCTGATTTGGTAACATTTTCCCATAATAGATCATACAAATTTGTCTAGTGCTTCTGCCTGCCCTGTAACATGGAGTATAGCATTTACCACATTAATCTATGTGTTCATCCCTGTATCCATCCATTAATCCATCTTATTGTTCGATGTATGTCAAAGGAAATTTATTATTACTTTAAAAACATTTTATTTAGAATTATAGGAAAGACGCAAGAATAAAGATAGCACAAAGCAAACTATACTCTTTACCCAGATTCACCTGTAATTAACATTTCACTCGATTTACTTTATCATTCGTATGTGTTCTCTCTATATCTGTGTTTTTATATGTACACTTCCCCCCTGGGCCTTTTGAGGGTAAACTATGACTCTTTGGCCTTAAATCCTTCAGGATATATTTCTTGAGAATTGAGATATTCTCTCACACAACTGTGGTAAAGTTGTCAACTTCAGTATGTTTATTATTGAAACATATTTTTAACAAGATTCTTTTGATCTTGAGCTGCCTTACAAGAATTGCTGAAGAAGTTTCTTCAGGTTGAAATGAAATGACATTATAAACATGAAAACATAAAGTGTAACTCACTGGTGAAGGTAACTGGTGAAATTCAGAATATTCTACTTTTGTAATGGTGTGTAAATCACTTATAAATCTAGTAGAAAGGTTAAGAGACAGAGTATTAAAGATAACTATAGATACAACAATTTGTTAATGGGTACACAATATAAAAAGATATAAATGGTGACATTGAAAACACGGTGGAGGACAAAAAGTGTGGAGTTTCCATGTACTATTAAAGTTGTTATTATCACCTAAAAATAGTTATAAGTAGAAGAGGTTTTCTGTAAGCCTCATGGTGACCGCAAAACAAAAACCTGTGGTAGATACACGAAGAGAAAGAGAAAGGAATCAAAGCAAAGCGCTATAGAAAATGATCCAAAAAAGATACTTTTATCTAATCTTGCATTTGTATAAATTCTTAATTTAAAAAAATGATTGTACTAGATCATTAGTATTGAGGTATCTTCCTTTGTTTTACCAATTCCCTCTTGTTGGATATGTAGGCAGTTTCCTAATTTTTAGTATCTAGACAACACTCTTACACTTATCTCCTTAGCATAACTTTCTAGGAGCGGAGTTATTGGGCCAAAATACTAACACTGAAAAAAATCTTGATTTGCAGTATATTTCCAAATGAATATTGTGCACTTCTACCAACTTTCCTCCACCTTCCCAACAGTAAATGTTGTCAATCTTTTAAAATCTGGCCCAATTTAATAAACAACGAGGTCTCTCTTTTTAATTTGCATTTCTTTGATTATTAGTGTATGAGACACACTGTTAATTGTATGCCCAATATAAATTCCCTCTTCTCTCTTGCTAATTAAACCCTGATTTTGTTAGTAGGATCAGCCCTAGGTGAGGTACTTGTGTTTCCACCCTCCCTGGTGGCCAGGGGTGCCATGTGGTCTCGTTCTGACTGATGAGCTGTAACTAGAGTGTGTTGGGGTTTCTGGGAAGTCTTTTGCTTTTCCCAATAAATGACAAAGTACAACTGATGATTTCTGTTCTTTTCCCTTTCTTTCTGCCTTGAATACAGACATGATGCTTGGAGCTAGTGCAACCATTTTGCCATAATACTGTGACCAGCATGAGGAAATAGTCCAGATAAATAACTCTGTTTAAGCCACAGGAAATCTCTTACTTGTGAGTATTCATAAATGACATTCCTGGTGAGTGGAACTTCATTTTGTGTGCTATTTGGCCATGGTATGCATCCTGCTGTGTGACAGTTCTTGGTCTGCCTGTCTGTCTCCTCTCCATAGTGGGAGTTCCTTATGACAGGGAGACATAAGGAACAGACACGGATTGGGTGCTCACTGAGTCTGTTTTGAAGAAATAAGTGGTGTAATTTAATTCCATAAGCAACTTACTTTTTAAATGGGGAGTCTAGGGTGAATATTTACTTTCTAGGATATTTACTTTCTTGAACCAGTATTCTCAAACTTTTGGTCATTATTTCTTTATCAGAACCAGAGATTCCCATTCTCTAAAACTGTGCCTCCTACTCTTTTTCACATCATGACCGACTTAGAACATGATGGTGTTTATTGTATAACAAGCATAGTCAATGGATGGAGGCTTCTTGCCGCAGAGGACACACCTGGGGTGTCTGACTTCCCTAGACTTTACCTGGTCACCCCTGAACCGAGGGCACCGTATCTCTTCAGAGCTAATAGCCAAATAGCTTTACTAGTGGAGAAGCTCTGCTCTGCTCTAAGGAGGTTTGTCTGTTTCCCAGGGAGAAACGTGTATGCCAAAAGACAAGACACAACTGTGTAAGAAATACTGTCGGTGTTTGGCTCCATCTAGTGGTTCAAAATGGATTTGAGTTTCTAGCCATCCAGGATTTGACAGTTTCCATCCATCCATTCATTCTTATTCATCTATTTATTCTTATCATTCTTCAGTTCATCTATATACATTCTCCCATCCATCCATCCATCCATCCATCCATCCATCCATCCATCCATCCATCCATTCATCCATCCATCCATCCATCCATCCATCCATCCATCTGTCCTTCCATCCTTTATTCCATCCTTTCATCCTTCCATCCTCCTATACTTCCAATCCTCCTATCCTTCCATCCTTTCATCCTTTCATCCTCCTATCCTTTCCATCTTTTCTTCCTTTCTTTACATCCTTCCTTCTATCCTCCCATCCATCCTTCAGTCCATCCATATCCATCCTTCTTCCCATCCATCCTCCCATCCATCCTTCCATCCATCCTTCCATCCTTCTTTCCATTCTTCCATCCTTCCTTCCATTCTCCCATTTTTTCATCTTTTGATCCTTCCATTGTTTTGTCCATCTGTATTCATTCTCCCACCTAACCTTTCTGACCCCATTTCATGTCATCATATGCGGATTCGTTAAGCTCGCATGATTTCTTTCTGTTCCTTAAACACACCAAGCTATTCTTTGCATATACTTCCTGCTCTGCTTGGAATGATTTTTTCCCCAGTCTTAGCCTGATTGACTTTTTCTCAACATCCTCCATTTCCAAGCTCAATTGAACTTTTCAGGGAGACCTGCATTAACCACCATGAAATACACAGCTGTCCCAGCCTCCAGCCTCTTTGTCACTGGGTAAAGTGACATGGTACTCATTTCTTCCTGCTGAAGTTTATTTGGTGTTGTCTGCCTCCCCTCTCTGGAATGTAGCTCAGAGGGAAGCTTTCCCTCCTGTCTTGCTGGATCCCCAGTGCTCAGAACAAACTACCCCCATGTAATAGCGACTCTAAAAAACAAAAACATATGTCATGCTCACAGCACACAGCCGCCTTGGTTGGCAGAGTTGCTGCTCAGTCTTCTCATTTAGAATGACCCTGCTGGCTGAGCCTCTGTTCTCTGGAACTTCCTTTACTGCCTTGGCAGGGGGAGGGAACAAAGAGAAAAGCGACCAGCTCCTAAAGCCTTCCTCACAGTGGTGACCATGCTCTTGTGCTCACATTGCATTGACCGGAGCCAACACATGGCCATGCCTACTTTCAATGGGGTGGAGGTGGAAAGCACCACCCCACCATGTGCCTAGGACAAGAACCAGAACTGGAGGTGACCAAGCCTAATGGCTTCCACCTCAGAGAAGCAGACATGAAAGGCTGGGCTGGAAGCGATGGCAGAGCATGATACCTCATGATACACAAAAGAGCCAGTGGTAGGTCCTCTAGTGTGGCAGTGACAAGTGCCAACAGGGTTTGTAGGGAACTTCATGTGGCCTGAGCCTTGAAGTGTGAGCAGCTGCTCACCTGTGAGGGGAGCTCGGACCAGGGAAGCAGCCAGAGCAAAGTGGGGAGGCCTGAATGGAGCTGACACCTGCATCTGCTGCAGAATGGGGTGTGGGCTTTGTGGGGCTGAGTGGGTAATGGCCCATCTGCAAAGTGGCCTGAGTACAGATGCTGGAGGGTGCCAAAGGAGGCTCTAGGGAGTCTAGACTTTGTTCTGTAAGTAACAGGGATAGTGATGCTTGTAAGTAGGGAAGTGACATGTTCAGAGGTATGCTGTAGAAATTAAAGTCTGGTGGCAGGCAGCATGGCTTGAAGGCAGATGAGATTAAAGAGGTGGGCCAATTGGGGAACCATCAGGGTCATGTAGGTGAGAGGCTAGCATGGAGGCCAAAACTGTGGGGTTTCAAAAAGGGATCTGATCCCCTGATAAGTCTGGTACCACCTGGCACCCTACCCAGTTATTACAATATTATTGACTATATTCCTTATGCTGTACTTTTTCATCACCATGACTGTTTTTATAACCGGCAATTTGTATATCTTAATCCCTTCATCTTTTTTACCCAGCCTATCTGGCAACCATCAGTTTGTTCTCAATATCTATGAGTTTGTTTCTGTTTGTTCATTTATTTTATTTAGACTCTACATATAAATGAAATGATATGATATTTGTCTTCCTTTGTCTGACTTATTTCACTTAGTATAATATCCTCTGGGTCCATACTTGTTGTCCCAAATTGCAAGATTTCATTCTTTTTTTTTATGGCTGAGTAATATTCCATTGGATATAGGTACCACATCTTCTTTATCCATTCATCTATTATGTCTTGGCTATTGTAAATAATGCTTCAGTAAACATATGGGTGCATATATCTTTTCAGATTAGTTTTTTGAGTTTATTTGGATAAATACCCAGAAGTGGAATTGCTGAGTCATATGGTAGTTCTGTTTTTTCTTTTTGAGGACCCTCCATAGATATAGAGAACAAGCTGATGGTTGTCCAAGCAGAGGGGATTGAAGGAATGGGTGAAAAAATTAGTAAAAGAAAAATACTTTAAAATAAAGACAGGAAAAGGCATTGGTTGTTTGTTGCGGGGAGTGTGAATTGCACTTATGTGCAGAAACACATTTCTCATTTTTTGTGACGGGAGCTAAGTAGTATGCAGATGCCCGCAGACTAAAGTCATTTCCTTGGATGTCTGTACCTAAAGAGGGTTCTCAGGACCTGGAGAAGACAGTTCTGTTTGGTGGAAGATTTATATCTGCAAGGCATATATGAGAAAGGATGTTAGCATTTAAAATATGGAATTCTGGGGCACATTTGCCTATTATCAGAGGCCTAGGGAAATTGCTGTGTAAGTTTTTTCTCTTTCTTGAGTGTAGGACAGTACTTTTTCTAATGCCCTGAATTTTTAGAGCATCAGCAGCATCCTGAGATGGAAGAGAAGGCTTTGGGATCAGTAATGAGGATGGGTGGGCTTTGAATTACTCTTGGAACTGCACTGTTTTTATATAGATGAGATCAGTAAAACAAGGACCATTGTTTTTAGTTCTTTAAAGAATTGCATCTCATCCTCACTGATGATATCAGGTCTGACCTGCCCATCCAACTAAATCTTCTTGAATTTGCTTCTTTATATCAAGGAGCAGACTTCCACCTAAAGTGGAAATCAAAGAGTTCCTATGCTTAGATGTAGAGTTGTGTGTCTTCAGAGTGTGGCATGTGGGATCCTTCCACAAAGGTTTCCACATGTTTTCTCCCCCTTGGAGCACTTAGCTCCATTTTGGCCCAGTTAGTCTTAGGAGAGGAGCCCTCAAAAAATAGCTCCTATCAGGCCCTGAATATCAGCCTCCATTTGGACCAAGTTCTGACCATTAGCAGAAGGGCTTGGTAGAGGGTCTGGCCCTTTGTGGTCTTGGTAAGGATTTGCTCCAGGGCCTGTTTGGAAGACTGCATGACTACAGTGTAATATGGGTGGGTGAGTTAATGGTGTAAATAGATTTTAATTTTTGTTCTAAGTCTGATTTCTTTTGTTTTGTTAAGGGAGCATTTCTTAGCCTGTAATGATACTTCTCTGTCTTTCTTTTAATTTGATCCTCCCATAGGCACCAATGGGACATTTGTTTTAGGGTGAGAGCCTTTAAAAAAAAATCCTTGCAAATATCTTCTTATCAGATTTTAGGCTAAAATAACCAGTAAATTCTCCTGGAACTATTAAACCCTTTGGTTTCTCCAAAGGATATTCAAAGGTATACCTCTGTCAAATGTGACTCAAAAGCAATAAACCTCTTTATAGCTTAGATATCCCTAAAGAGGATGCAAAAGGTACAGCCTGCATGATCCAGAGTCACTCCCAAAGAGAGCCAAAGAAATAAAGACTTGAACCCCTGAGAGCTGGTGTTCTCAGTAGACATCAGCCTCAAGTGGAGTGTAGCTCACATCTCTGGCTAGCCAACTGCAAATTCTTGGGCCTCCAACCTGACAGTTGGCAGTCTGCAAACACATGCCATACCACTGCTGCCCTCCATCAGAAAGAAAGCCAAGAGAGACAATGCTCTCACTCGATCCAAGCCAAGGTCCAAGACACCGAAATGGGACAAACAGGATACAACACTTTACCGTGAGGAAGAGGACACTCAAGAGTATATAAAACAGAGTGACCAAGATTGCTATATCCAAAGAAGTACTTCCTCCAAGCTTGTCTTCCTACCAATCTAAATTCGGCAAGGAAAATACAAGAGGGAGGGCCATTTCTGTCCTCATTCGACCAGATTCAAAGCAGAAATTTGGTAGGCTGACTTGGTCAGAATTTGTACCTTTTGTTGGTTTTTCCAATTTTATTGGCCGAGATCTCAAGAGGAGCCTCCGGAGTGAGCGGGGTATGTCAGCCTTCCCTCTGTGTTCACCAAAACTGTAAGAGAAGAAGATTTTCTTCCTTAACCCTCTTAAGTTTAGAGGCTGGGGCCTGCAAATTAAACTGACAATAGACAGGTTAATAGGAGAGAAGTTTCATTTCTCTGCACACAGGAGCCAATAGAAAAGGACTGATATATCGCATGGTATAAGTCACAGGCTTCTACACCTGACTTAATAGGGGAAAAGGAGGGGGATGAAATGGCGTCTGTGGGAAAAACAGATAGATTTCTCTAGGAAAGATAAACAGGTTCTTTGGAAAGAGAAGTATGAGACAGTCTGTGATCATTTGTCTATACAGTTATCGGGGGGAGGGGCGGCTTTTCTACGTGTGGGGCGATGACACACCTCATGGAGGGATTCATGGGAGGCTTACTGCTGGTCTCTGTCCTGGGCCTAGAAGCAATCTTGAACACAGAATGTATGAATGATGTCCCACCTCAGAAGTTCCTGCTTTTATTTAGATAAGGGAAACTCCAATTAGGCTTTTGTTTTTTGTTTTTTGTTTTTTTGCGTTATTGAATCTGAAATGTCTTCTTACCAACATTGAGGTTCTAAGTGGCTCCCCATATTTCTAACTTTGTTCTACTTTTTCAAGATTCCTTTGTCTCTTCTGATTCCCTTGCATTTTCCACATGAATTTTAGATTGAGTGACGATTTATGCAGAATGCCAGGAAGAACTTTGCTAGAGATTGTGTTAATTCTCTAAATTTATTTGTGGAGTATTGCTATCTTTACAGAATTAAGTCTTCTGAGCCACAAATATGGGATTCCCCCCCCCCCCATGAAATTAGGTCTCCTTTTATATCACCAATTTATTGTAGTCTTTAGTGTATGAGCCTTTTACTTCTTCCTTGCACTATAGTGGATGCTGATTCAGACATGCACGAAATCCTGGAGACCCTCGCCCTACCCTGCCAGGTATTGCCACCTAGCTAGCCCTGTAACCGAGTATCAAAAGGCCATACCACCTTTCTATCAAGCCAGTTGCTTCGGGATGGTAGGGAACATGGTAAGACTAGTGACTTGCATAAGAACAGACCCATTGTCACACTTTATTTGCAGTGAAGTGAGTTCCTTGTTCAGAAGCCATGCCATGTGGGACACCAGCATGGTCAATAAAACATTTTGTAAGTCTATGGGTGGCAGTACTGGCAAGGCATGGCCTGTGGGGCAGGCAAGTCCATATTTGGAGTAATGTTTATTCCATGATGGACATGGAACAATGTAATCCACTGGCCACAGGGTAATGGAGGGTCACCCCTGGGACAGGGGCTCTGTCAGGGCCTCAGTGTTGGTATCTGCTGTTGGCGACTGCAGTGATGCAGCCAGGTCATCCTCAGTGAGTGGGAATACATGCTGCTGAGCCCATGCATCACCACCACCCCTGCCACCATGGCCGCTATGTCCATGACCCCAGCAGGCGATGACAGCAGTGCTGGGGGACAGAGGCTGACTGGTAACCACAGACGGGTCATGCTATGCTCTTGATTATTATAATCCTCCTCTGCTCAGGTCACCCTTTGGTGGACAGTCACATGTGATGAAAATACCCTCACGTTTCTGTCCATCCAAAGAGGTCTATCCATGTACTTCCACCCCAGCCCTCCTCTCACCAATTGTCCAATCATATTCTTTCCAAGTCCTTGACCATACAGATAAATCATTGAGCACAGCCCCTGACTCGGTATATAATCCCACATCTGGCCATTTTGCCTTCTGAGAAAACCTAATGACCAGGTGCACCATAGGAAGTCCTGCCCAGTGGGGGGGATTTTCCTTCACCACTGTCCATTGGGAACATCCCTAAAATGGGCTGTTGTGCTGCACTGTCCCCTCCGGGCAGTGTCTGCATTCCAAGCAGAACCACATGCCACCCAGGCCCAAGCCTCTCTTCCTCTGTCAATTGGTCATGTGGAAGTCCCCATGAGACCACAGGTACAGGCTGGGAGATTAGGCACTGTAGCAGGAATGGAACCATGGATATTTAGGCCACTTTGTCATGTAACTTATGCCATTAGACACTGTTCAAGCCCCATATTGTATCCACCACTTCCATGTGGTGACAGAGTGCTGCCCTCTATGTTCAACCCCATGACCTGGTGGCTCAGATCATACCCAGTTCATGACAAGTAGCTCTGGTGGCATAGTCACCAGGGGTCCATGATTAACATTCAGTCTCTGCTTAGGCCCATATCTGACCAGAAGTCATTCCACAAAAAGAGAAAAGTTATTGCAGAGGATAGCAGGGTTTTGCTCCCAACTCCCAAGGCTTCTGTGACTCACCTATGGCTCTAAACAACATCTCTATCTTCCAGCGACACTTGAAGCACAATGGGATCTGCTGGATCATGTGGCTCAAGTGGCAGAGCAGGTTGCATGGCAGACTGGAGCCATTGCAGAGCTTTTCTTCTCTTCTGGGTCTCATGTCACAGTAACAGCTTTTTGAATCACTGTAATGGACCAGAGCACTACACTCCAAAGAGGAATATGTGTCCCCCAAATTCAAATGTCCCTCATTTCCTTGTTGTAGGAGGGGCTGGATGCAGCAATGTGACCTTTACCTTAGAAAGGATATACTTCACCATGCCCCACACCACTGAACCCCTAGAAACTTCACTGAGAAAGAAGACCCCTGAAGTTGGGTGTCATCTTCCAGATTAGACTAGTTGCTACTCGTTACTTATTGGGTCCAGTCAGCATGTAGTTATCAATGTTACAAATCAGTGTGATATCTTGTGGAAGGGAAATGTGTTCAACATCCCTGTGAACTAAATTATAAGATAGGGCAGCAGAGCTGATACACTTCTAAGGTAGAGCAGTGAAGCTGTATTACTCACTTTTGTTGCTAAAAGATATGGAGTAAAAGGCATCTGCCAGATCAAGAGTTGCATGCCAGGTACTAGAGGATGAATTAGTTTGTTCAAGCAATAAATTCACACCTGGGACAGCAGCTGCAATTGGAGTCACTACCTGGTCAAGCT
Source organism: Eidolon dupreanum (assembly GCA_028627145.1). Classification (NCBI taxonomy): domain Eukaryota; kingdom Metazoa; phylum Chordata; class Mammalia; order Chiroptera; family Pteropodidae; genus Eidolon; species Eidolon dupreanum. The sequence continues at coordinate 35,127,898 of CM053515.1, forward strand.
TACAGTGATCCATGGCCATTCCCCAGGATACATTGTCTTCTGCACATGCCAAATAGGTGAGAAGAGTCTGGTTCAAATCCTTCCGGTGACGCTCTTTGCCATTCCTCCAGGAGTGTGCTATTGTTCTTAGGTTGCCATTTCCTGGGTGAAGTTGTTCCTGAGGGTGGTGAGGGTGGACCGTGCAGACAATCAGGAGTGTCTTGCAAGGCAGCTGCAGCAGGGGTCATTACAGTTTCCTCAGGTCAGACAGGGTTAACATCAAATGGGGGAAGTGGCTGCTTCTACCAGCAAGGAACTTTCAGTACATAAAGGGCCAGTAACCTCAGCTTATTCAGGGTCTTCCCAGATGTGCCAATTTTAATTACCATTGCTTCTCAGCCAACACCTTCACTTTAATAGTAGGCAGCCTGTGATGTTGGGAATTCATTTTCATTGTCGTTCAGCCCTCCCAAGGAGATTCTGGGTTTCATGTTCAGCCATCTCAGCACTGTGGCTACAAGAGATGAGGGTTTATTATAGGGCAGTCTGCCAACCAGGTGAGGATTAAAGACCCCGGCCCATTTTTCCTCCAGTGCTGTTGAGCTCTACCTATGTGCAGGGGTGCTCCACATGCAATCTCATTGAACCTGTCTTCATACCACATGTAAGGTCAGCTGCTATCCCCATTTCACAGATAAGGAAATTGAGGCTTGAAGAGTAAAGCCACTCCAAGGTCACCAGGTCTGGCTGACTTCAGAGCTTGTCCCCCTAACCATCAGATGGCACTGCCCTCAGAATTTATTTCCTGGGCTACTTCCTCCTCAGCCATGGCCAAGATAGAGACGTACTCACTTCTTCCCATGACCTCATCATAATAACAACTAAATTATAGAACAACTTTCATCGAGATCAACCTGAAGACTAGCTGAACAGAAGTCCTATAATTAAGGATGTAAAGAAGAAGCCATGTCAGGACTGTTAGGAGGGGTGGAGATGCAGAATGGGCTGGTCCCTCACTCACATGTAATGGTTAAGAATCTGGAAAAATATCTCAGCCTTGGAGGTCTCCCCTAAGGTGTGAGGTGCCTCAGTTTCACACCAGGTTCCCCACCCTGAGGTGCCAGTGCTGGGAAGAGAAGTCCCTATGGTATCTGGCTGTGAAAACCAATGGGGTTTGTGTCAGAGAAGGACAATAGGCTGCTGGAAACCTGAGCTCTCCAGGTCTTAGGGACCATGCACAGACTCCCTCGCTCACAAGCTCACTCAACCTGAGCCCCAGCACAGGGGTGTAGCAGCTCAAAAAAAATCAGGGACATACATGGAGGAGCTGAATTGACAAGCTCCAGGGAAAGAACTGGAGGAGCAGGGGTCAGGGCAGCTGTCTCTGAGGCATGGGAGTGCAGGCAGATGTCATTGTTCCTTTGCTGAGTACCCACCCTCACACCCAGCGCATGTGGGTGCCAATCCTGGTGCCAAATGCTCTATTAACCTCACTAACACCATGTACTCCCCATGGTGATTTCCTGAAGACCCTGCTCCACCCAATTTATGCACCTGAATTGAACTTCTTTTAGAGGCTTTTTCACATAAACAGCCAGCCTCAGCTTGTACTGAGGACTTTCCTAAAATCTCCCAAAGGCCCACAACCCCCCCCAAAAGCAGCAGCTGTTCTCAGCATGCTCTGTATGTCTTTGTAAGTAGCCCCTAGCACCAGTGGCAGTGGGATTCAGTTTGAAACGTAGCCTCTTCCAGGTACCTACTGCCCCCCACGAGTGTCTTTGTACCTCATACCAGATGTACCATGGCTGGGACAGGTAGCAGCTGAGCTTGGCCTGCACCAGAGCCCCTCTCAAGAGGCCCTAGAACCAATATGCTCAGTGACTGGCTTCAGAATGCAGCAGATATCCGCTCAATTAACTCCACACACACCTCAGATATGGACTCAGCAGGCAACAGAGACCTGCTAAAGTGAATCTAAAGTCATGGGATCGGCACCTGCACATCAGATTGTCCAAGCAGTCATGGACAGTCCTCACAGCCAGTAAGCCTGAGGTCAGCTCCTCCCAATGATATTCCAACAGCAACCAAGGCTCAACTACAACCTGGAACGCTTGGCTCAGGTGACTATAGAAATTGCACCACTGGGCCCCACAGGACACCTACTACATAAGGCCACTCTACAAAGACCAGGAGACACAGCAGATCTACTGAACCCATAGAAACAAACAGAGGAAAGCAGCCAAAATGGGGAGACAAAGAAACATGTCCCATAGGAAAGAAGAAAACAAAGCTCCAGAAAAAGAACTAAACAAAATGGAGGCAAGGAATCTACCAGATGCAGAGTTCAAAACACTGGTTATAAGGATGTTCAATGAACTTAGGGGAAGAATAGATGAATTGAAGGAGAACTTACCAAAAAATATAGAATCTATTAAAAAGAAGCACTCAGAAATGAATAATACAATAACCAAAATAAAGAATACGTTTGATGGACTCAACAGCAGATTAGATGAAGAATAGGTACAAGCATAAAAACAGACATAAATCAGTGGGATAGAACACAGAGCACAGAAATAAACCCACGCTTACATGGTCAATTCATCTATGACAGGAGGCAAGAATCACAACAGGGTATAGATAGTCTCTCCAATAAAAGGTGTTGGGAAAACTGGACAGATACGTGCAAAAAAATGAAACTAGACCACTTTCTTACACCATATACAAGAACAAACTCAAAATGAATTAAAGACTTAAATGTAACACCTGAAACCATAAAACTCCTAGAAGAAAATATACAGTGAACACTCTGATATCGATATTTTTTTATTACATTTATTGGGGTAACATTGGTCAATAAAATCATATAGGTTTCAAGTATATGATTTAATAATATGTTATATGTATATTGCATTCTGTGTTCTCCACTCAAGTTAAATTTATTTTCTGTCACCATATATTTGACCCTCTTTACCTCTATCTACCTCCTTCCCTCTGGTAACCGCTAAACTGTCGTCCGTGTCCATGAGTCTTGGTTTGTTTGTCATGTTAATCTGTTGCTTTCAGTTTCATATCCCACATATGAATAAGAACATATGGTTCTCAACTTTTTCTCTCTGACTTACATCACTTAGCATGATTATCTCAAGATCCATCCATGTTGTCACAAATGACAGTATTTCATCTCTTCTTATGACTAAATAATATTCCATTGTATGTATGTTCTGCATCTTCTTTATCCCATCATCTATTGAAAAACACTGGTTGTTTCCACATCTTAGCTGTTGTAAATAGTGCTGCTGTGAACATTGTGATGAATATATCTTTATGAATAAATGTTTTCAAATTTTGGGAGTAAATACTCAAAGAGGGATTGCTGGGTCATATGGTAATTCTAGTCTTAATTTTTTGAGAAACCTCCATACTGTTTTCCACAATGGCTGTACCAATTTACATTCCCACTAGCAGTGTATGGTACGAAGTTCTTTTTTCCCCACAACTCCTCTAATATTTGTTATTAATTGTCTTGTTGATAATAGCCATTCTAATAGGTGAGAGGTGGTATCTCATTGTGGTTTGATTTGCATTTCCCTAATAGCTAGAGATGTTGAGCATCTTTTCATATGTTTGCTGGCCATTTGTATGTCCTCTTGGGAGAAGTGTCTGTTCAGGTCCTCTGTCCATTTTTTAACCGAATTTTTTTTTTTATTGTTAAATTTTATGAATTCTTTGTATATTTTGAATACTAGGCCCTTATCAGAGGTGTTGTTTGCAAATGTCTTCTCCCATTCGGATGGTTACTTTTTTGTCTTGTTGATGGTTTCTTTTGCTGTGCAGAAGCTTTATAGTTTGATATAGTCCCATCCATTTATTTTTGCTTACTTTCCTTACCTTTGAAGTCAAATTCATAAAACTCTCTCTAAACCTGAGGTCCACGAATTTGGTATCTTTGTTTTCTTCTATGCAGTTTATTGTTTCAGGTCTTATATGCAAGTCTTTGATCCATTGTGAGTTAACTTTGGTGTATGGTGACAGATAGCAGTCTAGTTTTTTCTTTTGCATGTGGCTTTCCAATTTTCCCAGCCCTATTTACTGAAGAGGCTTTCTTTTCTCCATTGCATGTTTGCGGCTCCTTTGTTGAAAATTATTTGCCCATGTATAGGATAGCTTATTTCTAGACTCTCAATTCTGTTCCATTGGTCTATATGTCTGTTTTTTTTTTTTTTTTTCCCAATACTATGCTGTTTTGATTATTGTTGCTTTGTAGTACTATCTGAAGTCAGGCAGAGTGATAGCTCTGGCCTTGTTTTTTTTTTTTTTTTGCCTCAGAATTTCTTTGGCTATTTGGAGGCCTTTGTGCTTCCATATAAATTGATAATTTTTTGTTCTACTTTAAAAAAAATTGCCATTGGGATTTTGATGGGGATTGCATGAAATCTGTATATTACTTTGAGCAATAGATAATTTTAACTATGTTGATTCTTCCAAGTATGAACATAGAATATTTTTCCATTTTTTGTGTCTTCTTTAATTTATTTTAATAATGTCCTATAGTTTTCAGTGTATAGGTTCTTTACATGCTTTGTTCAGTTTACTCCTGGATATTTTATTCTTTTTGTTGCAAAGGTATTGGTTTTACAAATGTTTTTTTTTTTGGATTAGTTTCCTCAAACAAGGAAAACAAAAGAAAAAATAAGTAAATGGAACTACAACAAACTAAAAAATTTTTGCGCAGTGAAGGAAAATGAAAAGACAACCTATGGAATAGCATAGAATACTTGCCAGTGATGCATCCAATAAAGAGTTTATATCCAAAAAAACTTAAACTCATACAACCTAAGACCAAACAAACAAACAAACAAACAAAACCAGTCTGATTAAAAAATGGGCAGAGGACCTGAGTAGACTTTTTTTCCAGAGGACATAAAGAGGGCCAATAAACATGTGAAAGACATCATAGTCACTAATCATCAGAGAATTGCAACTCAAAACCACCATGAGATGTTACCTCAAACCTGTCAGAATGGCCATCATCAGTAAATCAACCAATAAATGTTGGCGAGGATGTGGAGAAAGCGAACCCTCGTGTATGTTGGTGGTACTGTGAATTGGAGCAGCCACTATGGGAAACAGTATGGAGGTTTTCAAAAAATTAATAATAGAACTACTTTATGACCCAGCAATTTCTAAGAAGAAATCCAAAACACTAACTTGAAAAGATATATGCATCCCTACATTTATTGCAGTATTATTTATAATAGCCAAGATCTTGGAAGCAACCTAAGTGTTCAGCGAGAGACGATTGGATAAAGAAGAAGTGGTAGAGATATACAATGGAATATTAGTTATAAAAAAGAATGAAATCTTGCCATTTTTGACAATGTGGATGGACCTAGAGGATGTTATCCTAAGTGAAATAATTCAGACAGAAAAAGACAAATACCATGAGGTTTTACTTATATGTGGAATCTAAATAACAAAAAAAAAACAAAACAGAAATAAACTCAGAGATACAGAAAACAAAATGATGGTTGCCAAATAGGAGGAGGGTTGGGGGACTGGGTGAAAAAAGTGAAGGAATTAAAAAGTAGAAATTGGCAGCTACAAAATAGTTATGGGAATGTGAAGTACAGCATGGGGAATATCATCAGTAATATTACAATAACTATGTATGGTGACAGGTGGGTACTAGTCTTATCGGGGAGATCACCTCGTAAGTTATGCAAATATCTAATCACTGTGCTTTAACTTGAAACTAATATACTATCACATGTCAACTATAATTGAAAGAAATAAAAGGCACTACCCTCAGCCCAAGGTGACCATTTTCAAATTTCTTCATCCTCCCCACTCTATCCTCCTTTCCCTGCAATCAGGGGCTTCTCTCTCTTCCTCTGTGTGGAGCCTGGCAAGTTGCCTCATAGAGGACCAATGTTCTCTGCTTGGGGCTCTGTTTCTGTACAGACAAATGCCAGGTTGTTGAGCATGGCCTCACCTGACAGCCTCACACCAAGTGACCTCCTGACCTGACTTTGAGGAAGATGAGGGCTGTTTCTTTGGAGCCCCTTTCCTCACAGAAGCTGCATATGCTGGCCATGTGAGATGGCAGCTGGCATAGGGCAGGGACAGAGATCACTCCCAGTGGAGCCTTAGATGTGGTTTGGGTACTTGGTCCATCTCCAAACCCCCCAGCTTCATGCTTGGAGCCCCAGCAGCTTTTTTGGAGCCCCCCTCTGTGTTTTTTAAAGGCTTCAGCTCACACAAACTCAAATGGATCCTGATGCTGCAACTGAAACCTTCACCTGGATGGACCTTGTTCAGGGTAGTCCCTGTGATACACTGAGCTGCTCTCGATGTGTTTTGTTGACAAAGGGGAATGGCTCTGCACTTGGAGGGAGCGGGAGCAGTCAGGAGTGTCCAGGGTCTCCCCATCCTTTTCCTAGTTCGCAGGGCCAGGTGGATGAGCTCAGGTGAGACATGAAGGTGGGGTGGTGGGATCAGGGCATCAGTGGTGTTGGGGTGGGGCCTTCCAGTTGTGGGGAGGTGTCAATCCCAGGTCCCTTCATCACCTCTACTTTGAGCCCTTCCTCCTCCCTTCTTCCTGAGTTCTCAGCCCCAGGGTCTCAGCACCCTTCTCCCCTAACACGGCTCAAAGTGGACAAGGAGATCTCAGATTTAGGAAACTGTGACCAACACCTTCAAATTGTGTTTACATTATGATGTAGAATCTTCACTTCTAGGAACCTTTTCTAAATAAAGGCTTATGGATGCAGATATTCCCTTCAGCATGATGACAAAAATGGCCCATGTTTTGCAGCGGGGTGCTTCAAAAATTCTGATGTCAGCCATGGAACTGGGAAAGACGAAGAAGATGAACTGGCAGTGTTTCCCCTGGGGGAATCAGGTTCTAAAATCTTCCCCACTGACATCTACGGTGTACACACATACATGTGCCTTCTGGTACACACACATACTCAAACACATGCACACATGCACACATCTGAACATGCACCAGCACTCACACATGCACACATGTGCATGGGAGCACCGGCACACACTCATGTGCACACAAAGGGAAATGACGAGAAAGGTGACCAACACATGTTATGGCACTCCTAAGTGGAAGGACTTTGTGGTTTACTTAATTCTTAATTCCTTTAGAATTCACTATTTTCCCTAATTAATCATTATGGTCCTTGTAATAAACACTTTAAAAAAATAAATCAAATAATGTACTTAACCTCACAGCTGAGTGATAAATGGATAACATTTAACATATGATTTCAATCTTTTTAGATTTCTAAAGTATGCACATCAGGAAAATCTAAACATCTCCTAAACGAGAAGATAAGTGATTTGCAGATTCCGCCCCAGTAGGTGACCATCATAAGGGTTCGATCCGTGGCGCTCCGGCTCTGTCTCTCCTTCTGTCTCTCAAATGCAGATTTTTTTCCTATATGTATGCCTGCCTGTTGCTATCACATATCTGTTGTCTTAGAGACGGGATCCTGAATGCAGACTTGGTCCATACGTGTCTCACGCACAAAGACTGAGGACTTACCTGTTGGCAAATATGGCTCCTGCACTGACCTTGGCATGTGGACCAGGATTGATGGATCCCAGTCTCTTTTTGAAAACGTTAGTGTGTTTTCCAGGTTCCTGCTATTTCAACCACTGCTGTACTGAAAGTTCTTGTAGATACATCTCTGAAAACTGGTGCAGGAATTCATGTGCGATAAACTCCTAGGATGAGCATTGCCAGATGGAGGTGTGTTTACGGGGAACTCGGACGGGTCTTGGGTACTGTCCTCCCAGACAGGAAGAGCTTTTTATTCCTCTCTCTGGGGGACCTTCTCAGGCTTCTGCTTCCTCACCTTGTCCCCAGGGCTGGTCACCTCCCGACTAGAACCTGACCAGTCTTTTGGTGACAATGCTCTCACCATAGTACTAACATTTGCGTGTCCCTATCGGGCAGGTCTGGCATCTCTGACATATACAGGCCATGTGTGTTCCCTCTTGTTGGAATTGTACGTGTTTGCTCTTTGTCATTTTTAAAACATTGACTGTTGAGAGTTTTTTGTACCACAGGAATGTTAAACTTTTCTCTAGCTTTGAGTTTGAGGGATGCTTTGCAGTTTGTGGTTAGTTTTTCTAGCTTTCTACATTTTTCTTGATTTTGTTCTGGCCACAGAAAGAGTCAGCCATTTCCTGCCTGTCTCCTAGATCTGGTGTCATACGTAGGACAGTGGCATCTAGCCTGAGATGATGCATGTGTAGGCTAAAGGGGCTTCATTTTATACATCTAGCCTTGAATGCATCTGGGATTTCATTTTAAAATAGTATTTCCAATTAAACAGAAACAAAAATTAATGTGTTCTTTCAAAATTACGTGGGGAGACACAAAAGGGGACCTATTCTATGATTCTATTTACAGGAAAATCCAGAATAGGTAAAGGAACAGGGACAGAAGAAAGATTAGAGGTTGTCAGAAGCTGGAAGTGGAAGTAATGGGTAGTGAGTGCTTTTGGTCCAGGGTTCCCTTTTGGGGAGATGAAACATTTCATACTTAGAGCGTCATGATGGGCGCATAGCACTGTGGATGCACTTAATACTCATGAACTGTATATTTATAAGGATAATTCTCAAATTTTTTTATCTTAAATTTAAAACAAAATATAAGACATTGAATAAAATGTAGAAGAAGAAAAGTAAATGAAAAATTAAAAAAAGGCAAACGAGAAAAGGGGAATAGAAGAAACTTTCTAGTGGGAGAGAGGGTTGAAGGAGTGATTCAGGAAGAGGTGCTGAGGGGTGTTCCAGAGATGGCCATCTGTGTGAATGGTTGTTGGGAAAAGTGACAACTCCAGGGCCCCTGTAAAAGTCACTTCAGTTTTAGACAACTGTTTGTCCTGCAAGGTTACTGTGTCTTTTGCCAGTTCTATGTCTCCTGAAGCAACCAGTGCAGATACAGGTGCAGGTGCAGGTGCAGGTGGTGTTTCCTTCTGCAGGGTTGCTGTGTGAAGTGACAACTTCAGGTCTCCTGCAGTAACCAGTGGAGGTGCAGGTGAAGGTCATCCCTGCAGGGGTGCTGTGTCCTGTGCTCCAGATGCCAGCCCTTGCCCCAGATCTGTTGGTGTCACCTGCAGCTCTAAAGCAGTTGCTGGTGGTGGCCACTTCTCAGGAGATGGAGGGACCTTGGATTCTGGACTGGCTCTTACTTTTGCTCCTGCTCCCTCAAGATGCACGGGAGCTGCATGGGGAATGTGCTCTGATTCCTGAGCTGCTGCAGGAGCTGGGAGAGGAGAAAAGACGACCCCATGCTGCCTTTCCACTTGCATTCCCTGATCAGAACACATCACAGAGCCCTCCAGAGAAGCCGCAGCCCTGGCCCCCACCCTAGGAATTCTTCGCTGGATGCAGTCCTCTAGATGTGAGGTGTACATCAGTCTTTACTTCTGGCCCAGTGCCAGCCCCTGGGTCTCCCCGTGTATTTCTGGCACTGAGCCCTCCCAGTGTACACCCACACCCCTCCCACTTTCCCTTCTCACCGGCAGGCTCTCCCTTCTCAGGGTCTTGGTCTTCCGGTTTATTCAGTGGCACGTGGGCATGACATTCCAGGTAAAGGCCTGAGCTGGTGACCTACAGGCAGAACGTGGACGGGACCCTGGGGAGTTGCTGGGGCAGGGTGTGGGCTAGTGGCCTTCCTTGGCCATCCCTAGACCTTGGTTTTGGAGACACCTCCATGGCTGCATTCAGCTGGAGCCTGCGCTGGCCCTTGGTGGTGGTGGAGGGTGCACACATCGCTCACTTGGAGAGGTGGAGTAGGTGTCCCCATCAACTGGCTTGTCGTTGATCTTGTGCATGGATCTCTGCAATGACAGTTACTGGCAGTCATCCTGGAGGCATCGGAACCCTGTCTGGAAGCTGTCACTGCTGCTTCTGCCCACCTGACCTGCTCCCAGATTAGGCACAGGCTTGAGTCTGCACTGACTTCCACCCCAGGACTTGAGCTTAACCTGGACCCTTGTGCTAATCTTTAGAAAGGAGAGTGCTGCCAGCCTTTACAAGGGACATTACTGGCCCGCCAAGCTTCTGAGCCCTCCTCATCATACACCATGTCTATACACAATGACATTAACACAGCACCCCCACAGCCCCAGGGAGCCTGGATGCAGGCAGGGCCTAGTTTTGAGGACCCAGAGCTGGGTTCACACCTCGTACCTCCTCCTCACCAGTGGTGTAACCCTAAACACCTCTCACGGACTCCCCAGTCTCCCCATCTGCACAATGGGGGTTATTCTAGCCTCTACTTCCTAAAGTGTCATCAGGCCTATAATCACTGTAGTGCCTGTGACCCCTAGGCTGGGATCATGTGACCTTGAGCACAGCCGTAGCAATGAGGGGATCATGTGAGCATGAGGCCGAGCACAGCATACAGCATACTTCGGCTTGGTCTGCTCTGGCATCTGGGGAAGCCCTAGTTCCGTCCTCCTTGTGATCCACGAGGGTGGAAATGAATTTAAATTCTGACACTGTCCCCTCTGACATAGAACCTTCCAGGGGCTCCTGTTATGTTGAGAATCAGGGCCTAGGGAATCATCTTATCCTGTGTGATTGGCAGCCCACAATGGCTCACAGCACTTTTGCCTCCACTGCACTTAGCCCTGCTGCCTAAGGCTAGATGAACTGCTCGACTAATTTTTTTAAAAAAATTTTAATTAAGTTTATTGGAGTAATATTGGTTAATATGATTATATAATTTTCAGTTGTACATTATCATTTGACATCCGTATATTCTATTGTGTGTTTACCACCCAAAGTCCAGATTCCTTCAGCTACCGTATATTTGATCCTCTTTACCCACTTCACCCTCCCTCCAATATTTGACACCCTTTACCCTTTCTACCTCCCCCCACTTCCGCCACCCCATTAGTAACCACTAGTCTTTATAGTCTTTTGGTGACACTAGCCTACAGTCCATGTCCATGAGTCTCTGTTTGTTTGTCCTGCTCATTTGTTGCTTTTAGATTTATACCCCACATATAAGTGATATCATGTGATTTTTTAACTTTTTCTGTCTGCCTTATTTCGCTTAGCATGATTATCTTGAGGTTCATCCATATTGTCACAAATGGCAGTA
>CM053515.1:35139113-35213922 GCA_028627145.1 Eidolon dupreanum
TCTCTCTCTCTCTCTCTCTCTCTCTCTCTCTCTCTCTCTCGTGAGGCAACCCTTGGTTGACCTCACTGATTGCAAGGACCTTGTCAGCTTACAATCCCTTATTTTTATTTTTTATTTTTTACGCCTACAGCACCTGGTCTTCCTAGGTAGTCTCCCCTCCAAGTACTAACCAGGCCCGACCCTACTTAGCTTTTGAGATCACACGGGATCAGGCTTGTTCAGGGTGGCATGGCTGTAGACAACAGCTTGCTTATCTAATCACCTATTGTAGGATGCTTTGGTTGCTTCCATGACCTGGCCAATGTGAATAATACTGCTATAAACATCGGTGTGCAAATCTTTTTGGATATGGGTTTTCAAGTCTTTGGGATAAATACCCAGTAGAGGGATTGCTGGATCATATGGTAGATCAATTCTTAGTTTTTTGAGGAATCTCCATACTGTTTTCCATGGCGGCTGTACCAATTTGCAGTCCCACCAGCAGTGTATAAGGATTCCTTTTTCTCTGCATCCTCTCCAACATTTGTTATTACTTGTCCTGTTGATTATAGCCATTCTAACAGGTGTGAGATGGCATCTCATTGTGATCCTTAATCCATTTTGAGTTAATTTTGGTGTGTGGTGATAGACAACAGTCTAGTTTCATTCTTTTGCAGGTGGCTTTCCAGTTTTCCCAGCACCATTTATTAAAGAGGCTTTACTTTCTCCACTGTATGTTTTTGGCTTCTTTGTCAAAAATTATTTGCCCATATAAATATGGGTTTACTTCTGGACTCTCAATTCTGTTCCACTGGTCCATGTGTCTGTTTTGATGCCAATACCATGCCGTTTTGATTATTGACACTTTGTAGTACAATTTGAAATTGGGCAGAGTGATGCCTCCAGCCTTGTTCTTTTTTCTCAGGATGGCTTTGTCAATTCGGAGTCTTTTGTGCTTTCATACAAATCTGATAATTTTTTGTTCTATTTCTTTAAAAAATGCTGATGAGATTTTGATGGGAATTGCATTAAATCTGTATAATGCTTTAGGTAATATGGTCATTTTAACTTTGTTGATTCTTCCAGCCCAAGAACACAAACTATCTTTCCATTTCTTTGTATCTTCAATTTCTTTTAATAGAGTCTTATAATTTTCATTATATACGTTCTTTACTTGTTTCATTAAATTTATTCCTAGATATTTTATTCTTTTTGTTGCAATTGCAAGCAAAAGGAATTATTTTTTCCACTTATTTTTCTGACACTTCATTATTAGAGTATAGGAACCCTATGGATTTTTGAATGTTGATTTTGTATCCAGAGACTTTACTGTATCTGCTTATTGTTTCTAGTAGTATTCTTGTGGAGTCTTTAGGGTTTTCTACATAGAGAATCATGTCATCCTCAAATAGTGACAGTTTGACTTCTTCGTTTCCTTTAGTTCAGGGCTCCATGATTGGGAGCATAGATATTAATAAGTGTTATGTCTTCTTAGTGCATGATTCCCTTTATCATTATGAAGCATCCCTCAGTATCTTTCTTTACTTTTTTTATTCTGAATCTATTTCATCCAATATTAGTACCACTACTCCTGCTTGTCTCTGAATGCCATTTGCTTGAAATATCATTTTTCACCCTTTCACTTGGAGTCTGTATTTGTCTTTGGAGCTGAGATGTGTCTCCTGAAGGCAGCATATGGTTGGGTTTTGTTTTTGATACATTCTGCAACTCTGTACCTTTTTATTGGTGAGTTCAGTCCATTTACATTTAGGATGATTATTGAAATATGAGGCCTTCTTATAGCCATTTTATCTTTTGCTTTCTGGTAGCTTGGTGTTTCCATTGCTTCCCTGTCCTTGTGCTTTTGTTTTCTTTATTTTGGTTGGCTTTTGTGGGTTTTGCCTCTGATTCTTCTTGTTTTATGTTATGTACAACGGTTCTGAGTCTTTGGCATGTAATTACTGTTATGAATATGTAACGGGTAGTTATATATATACAGTTGTCCATTTTCTTCTGCACATGCCTTATCTCCATTCCCCTTTGTGGATTTGGATCTTTGAATCCTACCCTTTTCAGTCATTGTTATTTCAGTTTGTTCCTATGTATGTTGAACATTCATTACTATCTTATTATAGTAATTCTCTTCTTATTGTTTAAGCTTATAATGCCCTGTTCTTAGTAAAGGTTGCACTCCTCTGCTTCTATTTGCCTCTCAGGTGCAGATGCCATGCTCAGACATGCTGATGTGCAGTTTGGGTGTTTTTTGTTAAGTTTTAGATGTTCAGCTTATTGTTGTTTCAAGGGGAATGATCTGGAGACGTCTTTCACTCTGCCACATTTCCAAAGATGTGACTGATTTCTAAAGAATAGAGTAGGGCAGGAGGATGAGATGCCATTTCTAAGAACGAGTTATGAAAAGTTTGTGACTTCTGCCTGCTTCCCCCCTGTGTTCTTCTCTGTCTCCTAGTCTCTCTCTGTCTCTGTCTTTATGTATGTATGTCTCTGTCTCTCTCCCTCACTGTCTCTCTCTGTGTCCCTGTGCTTCTCTCCGTCTCTCAGATTCAATATTCTGGAGAGGAAAGATCAGGCACCATGAGCTGCCTAAGAGGCCCCAGTGCAAAGAACTGACAGAGAGTCCAGGCCTAGAGAGAGAAAAGACTGAGATCCTTTGTCCAAGTCGTATCTTGCCAATAACCAGTGAGTGATCTAGGAGAGACTACACCCGGGACAAGCTTCTGTGGAGTCTGCAGCCCTACTCCCTGGGAAATCTTGAAACAGAGGCTCCCAGCTGTGCTGAGCCTGTTACCTGGTCACAGAGAATGAGATGGTCCATGTTTGTTCCTTAAGCACACTGAATTAGAGGAATGCAGCCACATAGCAGAAACAACCAGCAGGTCCCTGCAGGCTGGTTGGCCTTGCCATCCAGGCCCCCTCTGCTCCTGAGCCTCTCTCCAGCCAATCTGGATTTTTTTTTTATCACTTCCTCTCTGGAGAAACTCTCTTCTGCCTCTGAGTCTCTTCATCTTTGAGCCCTGCACCCCTCTCCCCCTTTCTGGCACACTGCTCCCAGACTAATGCAGGGCAGCTCCTCTGGTCCTTCTGGTCACAGCACAAATGTCACCCTGGAAGCATTTGTACCCACCTGGGCACTCTGGCTTTCACTACATCACTCGCTCTTCTTACCCACATGAATTTGCTTTGATTTTGTCCATTTCCCTCTCTGGGCTTTGAGCTCCTGAAGGGCAGGGACCATGTGGGTACTGTCAGCAGTGTCTGAGGCCTAACAGCCCTGCTCATGGTGAGTGTGGGGGGAATCTTAGCTGAATGATATTGGGAGGGTCTCAGAGACCTCTCCTGTCTCTGAGCAGCTCACACTGTAGGTGACCCTTCCCTTTCCAGTTGCCCTGCTGAGCACAGTGGACACAGCCAGTCCCTGGTAGTCAGCCCCAGCAGTGCAGCCCTGGCAGTGAAACCAGAAAACAAAACATACTTTTTTGTTTTGGGTCCTCAAGGTAGTTGTTCCACCAGGACTGGGGGTGAAGGGTCTTGACGTGTAGGCTCCAAGAGGATGTGAGGGACCCCAGAAGTCTCTCTTTCTCTCCTTTTTCCCTCCACTGTCCTGGGGTCCATTCACTCATGAGACTTCCTCACCCCAGCAGGGCAATGAATTCACCTACTTCCAAATGAGGACCCTGATTTTCCAACAAGGATGGTCTCATCCCTGGTCCTTGAGTGAGTGGTCCAGTGCTCTGCCACATTCTGCACTACCCATGTCCCCATACTACCAAACCCTGATGCTACCCTCTGCACAGAAGGATCTTAAGGAGTTAGAGAGCATTTTCCAGGCTTCAGAGCACAGAGGGTCAAGGAAGGATGGTGAACCAGGGACAACAGACTCTTCCACAGACTCTTGGTGACACCCTGTCTATGCAACCCTATCTACAGAGAAGTAAGATGAGGCCTGGTCACCTGAAGCCCCTCCAGAGCAGGGGGTCTCCTCCTAGATCCAGGTGTCCAGAATGGAGGACATGAGACCCTGAGTTTGTCCACTTGAGGTGCTGCAGGGATTACCCTGGCCTATGTAGTCACCTGGGCACTTGGGGACTCCCTTCCAATCAGCCTGGTATCTCTTCTGTCCCCATGTATGGGCTCAGGCATGGTGTTAAGGGAATAGATGTCCCTACTCCATGGCAGAGCTGCCTCTACCCTCTTTCTTATCTCTTCCTCCTCACCCCAGTGTGCACTGCTCTTCTGATTCCCAGCTTGCTGTCAGTGTGTCTCTGCGTCTGTGTGCAGGCACCTGTGTCCCTGTGAGGATGCCCAGAAGAAAGAGCTCCACATGGGAGGGTTGCCCCCAAAATCTCAGGGGCCCTCATTTCCAAAGCAAATCCCATGGGAGGTTGAGACATGGACCAGGAACCTATATAAGACATAACAATTGAAGTAAAGACATGGCACTAAGTAGACTCAGGCACTGCAGACAGATGTGACCTCAGGGAGTACAACAAGTTCAGACAGTGTTAGTGGTGGCTTTCTTCAGAACCCTTGGGAGGACTGATTTGTGCCAGGTTAATTCCAGAGCTGGACAAATGGGCTTTTAGATGCCCAAGGCACTTTTTCAGCAGACTGAAAGCCTCAGATTTCTAATAATCCAATAGAGAGAAAGAGGGTCTTTTTCTACACAACTGTGGGGTTTTGGCACCTGAATTAAGTTAGAGTTAACTACATGGAAATCCCACAAAGTGTTTATAAGAGTCATGTTGGCAAAAGCACTGACTGAGATGGTGCCATGTGGGTGAGAATCTTTGGAGCCTCCAGGCAGGAAACCAGCTGAGGACATTGCAGTGTACCAATGTCTCCTTCAGAAGTGGCCAAAGCAAGTGATGAATACATGAAAAAGGAAGGCAGTCTCAGAGAACAACAGACTTGGGGCCACTCCAAGTCATGATATTCAGGGCGTTCCCCAGACAACATTGTCCCAGTGGGCTGCAGAATTTCCCTGGACTGCATCTGCTCTGTCCCTATTCTTCTCTCTCATGAGACTGTAGCCATACATCTCTGTCCCACCACAGGTGCTGCTGGCAATGGGGAATCTGATAACTTCTCATGTAGTTCCGAGGTATGTGATCTAGAGGAGCCTCTGGGGAATGTAGATCACAAGATCCCTGCTTCAAGTCTACCCCTGATTTGATGAGAATTGAGGAACTCGAGATGCAAGATGATGCGTAGAAGAAATAGGAAGTATGGTCACTGGAACTGAAAGCTGGCACTAACTGCATGCTGGGGCCTTGGCTTTTACCCCTTCCTGCACCTGTGCCTTCTGCCAAGGGCTTTGCAGTTTCTCCAGCTAGAGAAGCAAAGTATATCTCTCTGCCTCTGGACTTTGGGTTTGGCACTGTGACTTGCTGACTAAAAAAATGAGGCAAAAATGACAGAGTGCCTGTTATGAGTACTTTTATCACTGTCGTGAGACACATGTGCCTTGGTTAGACCGCCAATTAAAGGAAGAGGTACTTGTGGAGCACAGGCAACCCAGCTGAGCCAGCGCCAATCCACTCACCTGCTGCCAGCCCCACACAGCAAGAACAAACCCAGCTGAGCTGCCCCACTGACCACAGCCTCCCTTAGCTGACCCCTGCTGACCTGGAGGGGAAAGCTCCATCAGTCTATGTTGGTTGGTAGCACAGGGATTTCACAGTTATTTGTTACAGAGTAGTAGTTGACTGGTTTAATCTATTTTTTTCTCATTAGGTGACCTTATCCAAGCCTGTGATGTCCATGACCAAATAGACATCAGTGGCTCCAAAATGTCCATCTCCCAGATCTCTCCTCTGAACTCCTGCTCCCTATGTGATATGACCATTAGGATGTCCTAGAGGCACTCCAGACTCAGCACCACCCCTGCTGTGCTGGTGTTCTCTCTCTTGTGTTGGACCACCTTCTCTCACCTGCATCCCCCAATCCATCACTTGCCCTTCCAAATGGCTCCTCCTCTCCATCGCAATGCTGTGGGTTTTCTCAAAGGCTGCTTCCTCTCCCAGGATGTCCTGCTTACCCAACCTCACCATAACTCAATTAATTCCACCACCCTTCATTTTTCAGCTCACATGGCACTTCGTCCAAGAAGCTTTCCCTGACCCCTCCTCCCCAACCTGGACTGTGCACTTGACCCTTTAGGTTGATTTCTTGAGTCTGTAATTATGTGCTCGGGTGACTGCATCAGCGTCTGCCTCTCTGAATAAAGCATGTTCTATGAGAATTGCATTTGTCTGTGTTGCTCACTCCCCCCCAGCAGCTAGCATGGTGCCTGGAACATAACAGGTGCTTATTTATATTTGGTGAATTATGGCGTCCTGAGTAAGTGTAAGATGTCAGGGAATGAGGAGAATGGTGGCATCGACTCAGCACTGAGAAGGGACATGTTAAAGATGACATTAATTTGGCCCAAGGTCTATTTCACAGCAACTGAGAGACAGCCACACCTTTCTGTCATGTTGTCTGGAGGACACAGTAAAAGGGGCCTGGTTTGACACCTCCCTGACCAGTCAACATGTGCCCTACTCGCCCCATCTCTTGATGATCATAAAGGGATCTTAAGGACCACAGGCCAAGCCCCCCAAAAGCAGGGGGTTGTGGGAGACGAAAGAGGCGAGGAGAGGGTTAATCTGCTGTAAAAGAGTCATATCTGTCCCTGATCCCATTTGCTGGCTCTCTCAGGTGTCACATAGTCTAGTCTGGAGAGTTGCAGAGGGCAAATTCATAAAGCTTCTGGTCCTCCTACCACAGCACAGAGACCCAGAGATGCTCTGGGTGCCACTTCCCACTCCCTGTGTGGGCGCTGCCAGGGTGACAAGCTCTGACGCTGATTGAAGACCAGAAGTTGGGCACAGGGAAGTACATGGGTGTGCCTGCACCAGTGACTTCAAATCTTTACAGAGGTGACATTGTCACCCTTCCATGTATTTTTTGCCATGTGTGTCAGCACTCTAATGGGACAGGTACGTGGGACAGGAGCGGTGTTGGGAAGGCTTCTGGCCATATTTTACCATCCTGTGGGAGAATGGCCACACCATTTGGGAGCTCCATAGCTTCACACAGGTCTATAGATTTCTTCAGACACAGGAGGCCAAATATGTTCTCTCTGCCTGTGGCTGGGAAGCAGAATCACATCAGTTTTCAGTTCTGGCCATTTGGGGCTGCCCTCTGCCCCCCACAACAAGACTCCATAGCCACCAAAATTCCCTCCAAGCATCCAGGATGGAGAGGCAGGGGTGCTGCTAAGGGAAAGATAGCAACCAGCGGGAAAGGTCATTCTGTCCCTTCTTTGTTCCCAGGCAGGTGTGTGTCCCCAGGGAGGCTTGGGAGGTGGGTCACAGGCAGTCACTTGGGTAGCTCTCTCTACCTGACCAAGTCCCTCTGGCCATCTGGGTTGCTGCACCTCCTGCTGCATTATTAGACCTGCTCACCTCGACTGAGACTCCCCAGGAGCTTTCCTGCCCTCCAGTGACCCCCACATTGGTGCTAGAAGCGAGTTTCTGCCCCTCCCCACCCTTATCACTTCCATCCCTGGGCAGACCTCTCTTGGTTTCAGGCCTGGGGGAGGTGGAGAGCTCTGCATCCACTGGACAATCAGCCCCACTCCCAGCCTCTCACTTTATGACATCCCCTCTGCTGTGGTCTCCCCCACTCACCCCTGCTGCAGCCACCTCAGATAGCTGCTGATGTGGCCTTGACACTCAGGGCCCCATAGTCTGTCCACCTACCCTCGCACATTCTCACCAGCCCCATTTTCCCACTTTACTCCTCTCACAAGCCTGCACCCCGCAGGCTGAGATTGACTGCCACGGAGTGCCTGTTTGTGTCCCCTGAATCAATACTTTGAAGTGGCAATGAGATGGTGTTAGAAGATGGGGCCTTTGGAGTTGGTGACATTTAGATCTTCATCCCAGGAGAGTAGCGGCCTCAAGATAGATTGGTGCCCTTAGAAGAGAAAGGGACCAGACCTCCCTTCCCACTGTACCAAGACCCAGGTTGAAGGTGCCCATCTGCCAGCCAGGTGGAGTGCCCTTCCCAGAACTCCACCATGCTGGCACATTGAACTGTGAGAAAAAAGTGCCTCTTGTGCAAGCCCCTGGCCTGCGGTGTCTGTGATGACACCCGAGCTATCTAGGACAGAGGCCTCCCCTTGCCAACACCCTCCCCTCAGAGCCCCTATGCCCCTCTCTGGCTTCCTAGCCCCACAGCCCCCACACTTACCACCCAGGCCGACCTGGCTGCTGGGCGCCCATGTAGATCAGACCTTGCCCTTTGTCAGCAGTCAGTAGGTGGAGCCCTTCACCCTCCACCCGCCTGGAGGAGAGGCACAGAGCAGCCCCTGCCTGGCCCCCTCCCCTCACACTGGGGAGCACCTAAAAAGCCTCAGAGAATATCACTGTCCCTGCTCTCTGGGCCTAGGACCCTATCCTCTGGGCCTGGGGACTGCAGCCAGCCCGACTGCCCTCGGTTTCAGGTGTCTATTCCCTCCCACCCATATTCTCAGGGGCAAAGGGGCTGCTGGCAGGACGGGGCAATCAGGAATGTCTTACTTGTCTTGTTGGCCATGAACCTGTGTACCCTCCACCACTCTGCCCCTCTCTCTCTCCTACTCAGACCTCATAGGCAAATGTACTCCTGAATATGGCCTTCTTTCTGTCTTTCCAGAGAATTAACATGTCACTGGCATCCCTGTGACTTGGGGGTGTGTGTGGGGGAGTGAGATGGGGCTGTGGGCTCCTGGCCAGGGAGCCCCTCTTCCCACCCAGTCCCACCCAGGAAGTCCTTCTCCTCATCCCCCCACAGTCCCCTCTTGCCCTCCGCTCCCATAGGACCTGGGGATGGCTGAGGGTGGGTGGCGCCTAGAAGCTTCACTCCTCAACTCCTGTGGATTCAAAGCTCTGTTTTTCTGGAATTTTCCAGAAGAGAGCCAGTCTCAAAGCTCAGTGGAAACCTTCCAACACCCACTGTTCACCCAGGGTCTCATGGACTGCAGCAACTACCCAAAGAAGTCTAGAGACTCATGCTATTCCCGCCAAAATAATATTTTATTATTTTTTTTACAAAAAAATAGAAAAAGAAATAATAAAACTCATATGGAACCACAAAAGACCCAGAATAGCCAAAATCTTGAGAAAGAAGAATGGAGCTGCAGGGATCACATCTGATTTCAAAATGTATTACAAAGCTATAATAAATTAAAATTGTATGGTACTGGCATAAACACAGACATAGAAGCCAATAGAACAGAAGAGAGAGCATAGAAATAAACCCACAAATATATGGTTAATTGATCTTTGACAAGGGTGTCAAAAACACACAGTGGGATAAAGATAGTTTCTTAAGCAAATGGTAGTGGAAAAACAGTATCCCCATGAGAAAGCCAAAAACCGAAAACCAAAAAAATACTAGACCCCTATCTTACCCCATACATAAAAATCAACTCAAAATGGATTAAAGACTTAAATGTAAGACCTGAAACTGTAAAACTCCTAAAATAAAAAAGGAAAAACTTCATAACATTGATATTGGCAATGATTTCTTGGATATGGTACTGAAAGCACAGGTAATAAAAGCAAAAATAAATGAGCGAGACTACATCAAACTAAAAAGTTTCTACACCATAAAGAAAACAACAGAATGGAAAAGTGACTTATGGACTGGAAGAAAATACTTGGAATCCATTTATCTGATAAAATGGTTAATTTCTAACATATACAAGGATTTCCTACAAATCAATAGCAGAAAAAACAAATCCAGATTAAAAAGTGGGCAAAAGACTTGAACATTTCTCCAAAGGAGATGCACAAATGGACATCCAATACTTGAAAAGATGCTCAACATTGCATTTGTCAGGGAAATGCAAATCAGAACCACAATTAGATAATACCCAAATCCCATTAAGTTGGCTATTATACAAGAAAGAAAAAGATAGAAAGTGTTGACAGAGTTGTGTACAAATTGGAACCCTTGTTCACTGTGAATGAGAATGTAATGGTGGTACTGTAGCTACGAGAAACAGAATGGCGATTCCTCAGATAGAACTATCATGTGCTCTAGTAATCCCACTTCTTGGTATATATCCAAAGTATTTGAAATCAAGAACTTGAGAGATATCTGCACTCCATGTAGCAGCACCATTCACAATAGCCAAAATGTGGAAACAAGCCAAGTGTTCATTGATATGGATTGGAAGAGACTAAAGAAACATAACGACTAAATGTTATGTGGTATCCTGGGACAGATGAATGGATGAAGAAAATATGGTATATACACGCAATGCACACATACTAGATATACAGTATATGTGTGTATGTAGACCTGCAATCTACATATGTATATATACAACTATGTACAATGAAATATTATTATTCTACCTTAAAAAAGAAGGAAATCCTGAAACAGGCTACAACATAGATGAACCTTGAGGGCGTTGTGCTAAGTGAAATAAACCAGTCACAAAAAGATAAATGCTGCATGATTTCACCTATTGGAGGTATCTAAGTCATCCAACTCATAGGGACAGAAAGTAGAATGGTGGTTGCCATGGGGTAGGGGAGACAGAAGTGGAGATTTGTTCTATGGATATAGAGTTTCAGTTATGTGAGAGGAAAAAATTCTAGAGATCTATTGTAAAACTATGTGCAATATTATACTATACACTTAAAGTTGTTAAGAGGGTAAATTTATGTTCTGTGTTTTTTTACCACACACAACAAAGAGCAGGGTAGGGCGATGTTTTAAGTAGGTACATTAAATAAGTAAGAGGAAGGAGGGGGAGGAGGAGGAGTCCTTGTCGCTCTTATGCACAGACATGTGTTTAAACTCTAGAAACACAGTCTTCTACCTCCCAGAGGTCTCTGCACTATATAAAGTTGCTGTGTATTGGGACTCTGGGATGGGGAAATTTGCATGTTTTGTTTCCCATTTTGTCGGGCTGTTGGACTCCAAACATTTACTAATATGCCCCTGTGGGCCTTTTGGGGGAAAATTTTCTTACGGCCTCAAGTGGTTTACAAAGAGGAATAAAGAGCAGATGAGACAATAGAAACCAAATAGTGATTAATTGACAGAGATTTTCATGTTTGATTAAAAAATTAGCAAGAACCAACTACACAAACACTTTGAATACAAAGACAAAAATGGGTTAAAAGTAAAAGAATGAAATAAGATATATTATGTAAACATGGGTCAAAAGAAAATCTGGAGAAATGACTGATTGTAAGGTTGAGGCAGGGAAAATATGAGATGTAGATGGAGCATCTTGTGGTGTGAGGAAATAAGAAATGTCTTTCTTTTAAAGATGTGAACTTGCCAAAATGACAGAGGAACCAACCAAAGTGTTTTCAATTGCCAAATGTGGAACAATTTCAACAGATAAATAACAATGGTGTTGGGTTGTAACTCAAAGAATAAATATAACTATCCATGAATTCAAATTGATAGGAATAAATATTTGTATAAACAAATAAATAAATAAATAGATAGATAGAAAGGACAACTCTCCTCAATAGAGGAATTCCAAACAATAAATGTAGAAGCAATGAGGGAAATAGAAAATCACCACTAAACACCATGTTAATAATTGCTATACAAGACCCACAAATGAATGCTAAAATGAGTTAGTAAAACTTTAAGGAGAAACAGGATGTTTTCCTACTTTTGGATATCTCAATCATAATATTTATTAATTATTGTAGTGCTTTTAACATATGTCCACATATTTTTTGATATACCTCACTTTAGGAAGTGTAGTGTAATTCCCCTCTGGAGTATGCACTGGATGTAGTGACAGATATCAATAGAATGTGGAAAGGAAAAATAGTAACTTTACAGGGAGGCAGGCACAACTCAAACCAAGGCATCAAGGTGAATATCATCATTAATAAGTCATGTTGATATCATGTACCCTCTGGAGTCATGTGATGAGAAGGGCACTTTACAACACTTCACAATTCTCTAGTATTTCCCCAGTAATCTATATACCCTCTCTAATAATGAGAAAACACCACGGGAACCCAAATTGGTGGACATTCTACAAACATACCTGACCTGTACTCTTCAAAAGTGTCAAGGTCGTAAAAACATGGAAGGACTGAAAAACCATCACAGATTAGAAGAAACTAAGGAGAGATAATGACTAAATGTTATGTGGTGTTCTGAGTTGGGTCCTGGAATAGAAAAATGACATTAGTGGACAGACTGGTGGAACATGAATTAAGTCTGTATTTTAGTTAATAGTATTGAACCAATGTAAATTTCTTAGTTTTGACAAATGTACCATGGTTACGTAAGATGTTAACATTAAAGAAAACTGTGAGACAGGTACAAGGACTCTCTGTATTATCTTTACAACTCTCCTGTAAATCTGAAATTATTCAAAATAAAAAGTTTAAAAGTCTTAATGAAAAAAATAAAAAAGAAAACCAGGGTAGTTATATCATTTGCATTTATAAAATGCAAGTAAATACCACCATGAGACACTACTACACACCCTCTAAAATGGCTGAAGTTAAAAACACTGATACTACCAAGTGTTGGAAAGGATCGAAGCAACTGGAACCTCATATATTTCTGGTGGGAACATAGGACAGTGCAGCCACTTGGGAGACAGTCTGGCAGTTTCACGTAAAGACACACTTACATGTGACTCAAATCCCAGGCCTAGGTGTCTATTCATGAGAAATGTAAACATGTTCACACAAAGACTTATCGTTATTGTGAGTAAAGTTTTCATATTAGCTTTACTCATAATAATATATATTTTATATTATGTAATTTTCTATTATATATATTTATATATTTAATTATATATTTTATATATCTTAATTTTATATAATATATAATCTGTTTTTATATATTAATTTTATATAATACATACTTTTTAATATAGTTAAGTATATATTTATTTAATATTGTTATTATTTAATATTATTATTATGAATAAAGCTTTCAGAGAGGCTTTATTCATAATAACAAAAAGTTGGGAATGACCTAACTGATTAATAAATATTTGATATATCTATACAATGAAATATTAGTCAGCATTAAAAAAGGATTCATATGCAACAACATGGATGAATCTCAAAAACAGTATGCTAGCTAAAATAAGCCAGACACAAAGACTACATACTGTATGATTCCATTTATATGAAAGTCTAAAAAAGGCAAAAATTACAGTGACAGAAGTAGATAAATTATTTCTAGCAGTCAGAGCAGTCAGAGAGATGGAAGTCTTAATATCACATAGAGGTCAACTCTCTTCGAATTGGTTTATTTTTTTAAATGCAATTCCAATAAAAATCTCAGATTTTTGGTGTAGATTGTCAAACTGATTCTAAAATTAAACAGAAAGGCAAACACCTGAGAATAGCCAGGACAATCATGATGAAGAAGAGTAATTGGAATGACACAAAAGTTTATTATAAAGCTACAAAAATTAAATCATGTATCAAATTACTAAATTCAAGAATGAAAGTAGAGACATTATTACCAATTTTAAAGAAATAAAAGATTATAGAAGAGTTCTATGAACAACTGAATGACAAAAAAATTGAATAACTTAGATGAAATGGGCAAGTTCATAGATGCATAAAATTTGCCAAGAATAAATCATGAAGAAGTAGAAAGTCTAGTACATAGATCGAGTCAATAATCAAAAATCTCCCAACAAAGGAAAGCCCTAAATCTAATAGTTTCACTGGTGAATTCTTCCAACATCTAGGAACTAACACTAATCCTTTTCAAACTTTTCCCAAAAATCGAGGAGAGAATACTCTCTAACTCACTCTGTGAGGCCACCATTACCCTGATACCAAAGCCAAAGACACTACAAGAAAACTGCAAACCAATATCTTTGTGAACATTGATGTAAAAGTTCTCAACAAAATACTAGCAAAACAAATTAAACAGGAATCCTATTAAAAGGATTCTACACTGTGATCAAATGGGATATATTACTGGAATGTAAAGACGGTTCAACGTATAAAAATTGACCAATGTAATACACCACATTGACAGAATGAAGAGAAAAAAATCACATAATTATCTCAATTGATGTAGAAAAATAATTTGGCAAAATTCAATGCCCTTTCATTATAAAAAGACTCAACAAGCTGGAGATAGAAGAAAAACTACCTCAAATAATAAAATCCATATATGAAAAACCCACAGCAAACATCATGCATAGTAGTGAAAGACTGAAAACTTTTCCTCTAAGACCAGGAATAAGGCAAGATTGCCCACTTTCACCTCTTCTATTCAGCATTTTACTGCAAGTCCTAGCCAGAGGATTGGCAAAAAAACAAAACAAAATAAAAGTCATTCTAATTGGAAAGAAAGAAGTAAAATTATCTCTGTTTGCAGATGATATGATCTTATATGCATAAAATTCTAAAGATTCCACCAAAAAACTGATAGTGCTAACAAATTCATCAAATTAGCAAGATATAAAGTTAGTTGTGTTTCTATAAAATAACAATGAAAAAAGGAAATTAGAAAAAATTTCTACTTACAATAGCATCGAAAAGAATAAAATACTTAGGACTTAACCATAGAGGTGACAGAAAGAAATTAAAGATGTAAATAAATGACAAGACATCTTATGTGTTAGGAGACTTAATATCATTAAGATGTCGAAAAGAATAAAATACTTAGGACTTAACCATAGAGGTGACAGAAAGAAATTAAAGATGTAAATAAATGACAAGACATCTTATGTGTTAGGAGACTTAATGTCATTAAGATGTCAGTACTACTTAAAGCCATCTCCAGATTTTTTAAAATTTTTATTATTATTTATGCCTACAGCACCTGGTTTTCCTAGGTGGTCTCCCATCCAAGTGCTAACCAGGCCCAACCCTGCTTAGCTTCCGAGATCTGATGTCAAGCTTGTTCAGAGTGGCATGGCCATAGACCATGGACTGTGGCTCCACTGGGGCACAAACCGAGGACCTTCAGTGCGTAAACAGACATGCTAACCACTACACTATGGAACCACATCCCATCTCCAGATTTAATGCAATCCCTATCAAAATTCCAAAGGTTTTTAATTTTTTTTGCAGAAATAGAAAAAATCTTCAAACTCACAGAATATCAAAGAACCCCACATAGCCAAAACAAGCCTGAAAAAGAATAAAGCTGGAGAACTCACATTTTCTGATTTTAAAACTTACTACAAACTATAGTAATTGAAATAGTGTGCTATTTGTATAAAGACAGACATAAAAATCAATGGAATAGAATAGAGTTTAGAAAAATCCCCTCAACAAGAGTGCCAAGATCAGTCAATAGGGAAAAATGATTTTCAACAAGAATGCCAAGATCAGTCAATAGGGAAAAGAGAGTCTTTTCAACAGGTGGTGCTGGGAAAACTGGATATCCGCATGTGAAAGAATGAAGTTGGACCCTTACCTAACACTGTGTACAAATATTAACTCGAAATGGATCTATGACCTGAATGTAAGACTTAAAACTATACAACTCTTAGAAGAAAACATAGGGCAAAAAATTCATGATTCTGGAGTTTGTGAGCTAGCGAGCCTGTGCTTGGATCCCTCAAGAGGAGTGCCTAGGTCTCCAGCAGTGCCCCCATCTCGCTTGGATGCAGTCCCCACTGGTTTTCACAGTGTCATCTGAGTCACTGGCACCAATTCCACACCAACAGGAATCCCTAATTTGGGGTGCTGTGAAGAAGTGCAAATAGCTCAACTGTGATAGAGCATGGCTGTGAGGCCCCTCTCCAGCTAGAGAGCTCTGTTTTTCTCTGGTCTGCTACTGTGCTCTGCTCTACTCTGGTCCCAGGAGACGTCTTTAGCATTTCAACTCTAGCTGGAGAAACTCAGTCCTCAGTGTTTGGTGGAAAGAGAAATTTTGTGTCCTGAGGCAGAGGGGAGTTGACTCATACAGACAGAAGTCCCTGACCCTTGCCTTTGATTTGCCCATTTTCATGCACATGAAGACTCCAAATCTCGCACTTTGATTGGTCCAAAAACCACTGTAGTGATTGGTTGGAATCGAGCTACTTTGATTGGTCAGTGAAGAGGTTAATAAGGATATAACCATGCAGCTCTGACTGAACAGCAAAAATTTCAGTCTTACTGGCTGAAATACAATCCCAGGAATTACTTTACAAGGGCTGGCTCAGACTGCTGGAACACAGAGCAGGCAGACAATGCAATGCAGGTGGCAGGCAGCTCAGTGCAGGCTTCTCCCTGAAGTGTGACTTGCATGAGAGGCCCCTGTTTAGAAATGGTTGCTAGACTCTGTTTATAAATTTGAGTCTAGGTAGCCACCAGACTCCCTTTTGGGCAGGTATTTTTTTTTCTCAGTGTTGACAACAGCTCCAGGCTGGGGATCCCAGTGTGGGGCTGGGACTTCTCACTCCTTAGTGACAACCTCTGCAACTGAGATATCCCTCCTGATTCTTAACTACCACTCGTGGGTGTGGGACTTGCCTGTTCCACATCTCTGCCCCTCCTATCAGTGTCAATGTGGCTTCTTCTGTATATTCTTAGTTATAGGACTTCTGTTCAGCTAGACTTTAGGTGAATATCAATGATGGTTGTTCTGTAGTTTAGTCGTAATTTTGATATGGCCACAGTAGGGGGTGAGCACAGCATTTACCTTCTCCTCCACCTTGACCGGAAGTCCCTTATATTCTTGAAAAAAGCTCCACTTTGTTATAATTATTATTCTTTTAATAAAATACTGGATTCTATTTACTAACATTTTATTTAGAAATTTTGCATTTGTGTTCGTAAGGTGATTTCCTTCCTTCCTTCCTTCCTTCCTTCCTTCCTTCCTTCCTTCCCTCCTTATTTCCCTCCCTTTCTCCTTCCTTCTTCCCTTTTACTCTTTGCCTCCTTCTATTTTTTTTAAAAACATGTCCTTGTTTGTTTAGTTTTGGTATCATGATTATAGCAGCCCCCCAAAATATTATGGTCAAGGCAGGCAAATTCATAGTCAAGATATGTGTCTCTGAGGACAAATTGCTGTCCCCTCCATGACAGAAGTGCTGAGTGTGTAATCACCTTGAGTGGGCTGGGTGTTCTCCCTAGAAAGTGGTGCCATTATCGCATCTCCCTTTGGCAGGCTGGGCACTTAGCAGTGGCTGTGGGCAGAGCAGCCTCAATAAAGGAAAGTCCACATGAGGGTGTCCACCTTCTTCCATGGCCACTTTGTACCTGGACCTAGTGAATAAGTGTTGGGGCATCTGAGGAAGAGGCTGACTGACACCGTAGAAGGTGACAAGAGCATCCTCTGCAGGAGATGGGTGAGGTCTGCTGGATACTTCATCTGTGGGATATTCAGCTTCTTTCCAAGTACCTAATCAACTAACCACTGTCCATGAATATACTATGTACAAATATTAACTCAAAATGGAAGGTCCATGTCACAAGCCATCTTTCTTTTCACAACATGGACCACGGAATACATTTCTGGAAGTTTTACCTTTGGGGAGATCTCTCATCATCACTCTTTCAGAGCCTTTCTTGAGTGACTGACTGTCCACTTTGGGCTGGTGCTGGCATGTTGAGCTTTTTTCCTCTTTATTTCATTGACAAAAAGATTCTGCATGAGGCCATGAGTGTGGGCCACAGTACTGGCAGCAAAGTATCAGGGACAGGTCCTGTGGGATCTGATCCACAGGTAGTTTATATGGGCCTCCTGGATCTGCCCAGGCCCATCTCATATATGCCACTCCTGTGTTATGACAGAAAGCTCCTGGGCAGGCCTAATTTTATGATCTGATGGATCAGATAGCACCAGGTTTCTAACGGAAAGTTTGTGATAATCATTTCATAAAGTAGGTTATATTTTTATTAGATATATCATTAACTAGATTTCTTGTACTTTGCTTTCTTTTATCTTGAGGTCATTGTTCTGATTTAATTTTCATGTTTATGAGGATACATCCTTGAATAATTTCCCCAGAAAGGGCATATTTATGGTGGACTTTCTGAGAAATATGTTGGAAGTGTGATTTTCTTTGGTGAGTATCGTGTTCTTTCTTTCTGGAAGCTTGTAAGATTTTCTTTTGATCATTGTAGTTCAAAATTTCACACCGAATATCTATATTTATGATTTTAAAAACTAATTCTGCCTGATACTTAGCTTGTCATTTTCAATCAGAAAATTCAAGTCTTTTTTTCAGATAAGGGAAGTTTTCATGTATTGTATCTCGTATTATCACTTTTCTTTATCTTTCTTTTCTTTCATTTTAAAGCTGTTGTTTTTTATTGCTTGTTCTCCATGTTGCTTTTATTTTCATGGATGATTTATTTATCTTTATTGCATTTGGGGAGTTATTTATTTATGTATTTATTCAACAAATATTGTGTACCCAAATTTAGACAGTTGGGAACAATACTAAGAACTCTGTCTTAGGGAAACAAAAGAAAAAATAAACAAATGGAACTACATCAAACTAAAAAGTTTTTGCACAGCAAAGGAAACCATCAACAAAACTAAAAGAAAACCTACTGAATGGGAGAAGGTATTCTCCTATGGTATATCTGATAAGGGGTTAATATCCAAAATTTATAAAGAACTCATATGACTCAACAACAAAAAAACAAACAATCCGATTAAAAAATGGACAGAAGACCTGAATAGGTATTTCTCCAAAGAGGAAATACAGATGGTCAATAGACATTTTTATAAAGATACTCAAGATCACTAATTATCAGAAAAATGTAAAATAAAACTGAAATAAGATATCACCTCACACCTGTCAGAATGGCTATCATCAATAAATCAAAAAGCAAGTGTTGGCGAAGATGTGGATGGAGAAAAGGGAACCTTTGTACAATGTTGGTGGGATTGCAAAATGGTACAGCCACTATGGAAAACAACCTGAGGTGCCTCAAAAAATTAAAAATGGAGGTATGTTTTGACCCAGCAAACACACTCTGGGTATTTATCCAAAAACCCCCCTAAACACTAATTCGTAAAGATCTATGCACCCTTATGTTCCCAGCAGCACTATTCACAATAGTCAAGATATGGAAGCACTCTAAATGTCTATCAACAGATGATTGGATAAAGAAGTTGTGGTTTATATATACAAAATATTACTCAGCCATAAAAAATGAAATCCTACCATTTGCAATGACATGGATGGACCTAGAGGTTATTATGCTGAGTGCAATAAGTCAGAGAAAGTTAAGTACCATATGATTTTACTAGAATCCAAGGAACAGAAGGAACAAATTAAATGAAAACAGACTCATAGATACAGAGAACCATCTTGTGACTGCCAGAGGGGAGGGGTTGGGGGGCTGGGAGATAAAGGTGAAGAGATGAAGAAGTACAAATTAGTAGTTCTAAAATAGTCATGGGGACATAGAGTACAGCATAGGGAATATAGTTAATTGTGTTGTAATGGCTGTGTGTAGAGCCAGATGGGTGACAGAGTAATCAGGGGGATCACTTCATAAGTATATAAATGTCTAATCAATGAACTGTATACCTGAAACTAATATGAAAAAAATTAAAAGCTGGAAAAAAAAAGAACTCTGCCTTCAGGGAACTTACATCTTAGTGGGAGGAGACATATGATAAACAAAGAAATAGATTCTAATAATCCATTCGAAGGTGATAGGTCCTAAGGAAGAAAACGATAAGCAGAGTAGGGTAAAGAGGACTGGGAGTGGTGAATAGGGACAGTCTGCATTTGAAATGGGATGTTGTGAAAACAAGATTTAAAAAAACAAGGTGAGAGAAGGAGCCTTGCAGCACCTGGAGGAGGAACATTCTTAGAAGCAGCTAGTGCAAAGTCTCTAATAAGGGAGCATGCCTGTCACATTGAGCGAAGAGCAAGGAAACTGGTGTGACTGGTGCACAGTGGGTAAGGGTGTTCTTATGGGTAACAGCTCCATCCTCAAGGGTATTGTAGGCCTAAGATAGGAAGACATTGTAGGGTTTTGAGACAGAAGAATGAATTGATCTGACTTAGGTTATATGAAGGTCTCTCTGGCTTACTTGTTAGGAATAGATTATACTGGTATAGATTGTATGGGAATAGATTTACAGGAATAGATGGTACAGATATAGATGGTATAAGAATGGGTTGTATAGGAATAGATTGTACAAATATAGATTGTATAAGGTAGATTGTACAGGTATAGATTGTACAGATATAGATTGCACAGTTATAGATCATACAGGTAGAAGCAGGAGACCTAAGAAAAGCTGCTTCTTTATCAACAGGTAATGGGGACTGTTTAGTAGAGTCATCACCAGCTGAAATGAGAAATGCTATGGGGTAAAATCTATGCAGGTAAAATCAAGAATTTGGTCTTGCACTTGTTAAGTTTGAGATGTCTAAAATCCCCAGTGGAAAAGTTGAGTAGGCAGTTGTATATTTGAATCTGGAGTTTGGGAGATAAATTTGACTAAAACTCCTAATTTGGAAGTTATAAGCATACAGATAGTATTTTAAGACTGAACGAGTAGCTACTGGTCAGGATAGGCTAGGCTTCTGTCTCAGTAACAGATAACTCCCAAATTCTAGTGGCTGAACACACAGAAGGTTATTGCTCAGTTACATGAAGCCTGAGGTAAGTTTGGGTTCACTTTTAGGACAGCTGTCTTTCACAGAGTGACTCAGCAATTGGGCTGCTCTGGTT
Source organism: Eidolon dupreanum (assembly GCA_028627145.1). NCBI lineage: Eukaryota > Metazoa > Chordata > Mammalia > Chiroptera > Pteropodidae > Eidolon > Eidolon dupreanum. The sequence goes on from CM053515.1 coordinate 35,159,756, forward strand.
TTTGGTCCTGCACATCAACATGAGGATTTCTTCAAATAGCTGCAGCAGGAGAAAAGACAGCTGGAGAGTCATGTGCCAGGCTTTGCTGGGAAGTGACTTGTCTCTTCTGCTCACAGTCCATTGGCCAAGCCAATCACGTGTGGTCTTCCACTTGCCAGGAACAGGTGGGAGGAGATATGGATGAGTGAAGTCAACAAGGAAGCCAGGGTAGATACAGGAGAAAGGAAGGTCATGTAGGAGAGAATGTATCAGCAAAAGAGATGAGAAGGAATGTCCAGGGAGGCAGAAGGAAAACTAGGAGATAATATCATGGAACCCAATGAGGAAAATGTTACAAGGAGGAGGGGTGATGAGGACTGGCCATGGGTTCTAGGTAGAAGTGACCTGTAACCTCAGGAAGAGCAATTTATCAGAGCCAAGTGGAAAGTTTGGCTGAAATGAGTTGAAGAAAGGTGGCAGATAGGGAAGAATTACAGACAAGTGTAGAGAAGTGGGAAGACACTGGCAGTAGAAGTAGGTTCAAAACACAGGTGTTTTCATTTGTCCTTTTCAGCTGGGAGAGACAACAGCATTTTTAGATGCTGTTGAAGATCTAGTAGAATGGCAACTAATAATGAGGGAGAGAGGATAGTGTTGTTGGAGTAGTGCCCTTGAATAGACGAAGAGGGACTGGCTGTGGATAGCAGCCTGGACATCCCATCTCAGTCAATGAGTGAAGGTGAAGAAGGTGGGCAGATTCTAGTGGAGGGGGCTGGGGAGAGAAAAGAAAATGTGAAACAGCCTTCTGGGGCCTGGGGGAGTGGACAGGCAGGGATGTGCAGTGTGACCTATATATGTTTATATATAAGATATGTATGTGTGTATAAAATAAATAATAAAAATAAATAAAATGTAATATAATTAAAATAATATAAATTAGATAAATGCATAAGATGTATAAATAAATATAAGTTAAAATTGTAATAAAAATTTTAAAAATAACTATAGTGACAACTCTTAAGGAGAGTCAAGAAGATATTACAAAGAAATAATAAAAAAACATAGATATCTATTATAAATCTGTATCTACATCTACATCTAATGTATATCTGTATCTAATCTATACCTATCCATACCTATCCATACCTATCTCTATCTCTATCTCTATCTCTATCTCTATCTCTATCTCTATCTCTATCTATATCTGTATCTATATCTATATCTCTCTATCTCTATCTCTATCTATATCTATATCAATACCTATATCTATCTATATCTATAAACTATATCTGTATCTAATCTATTTCTATATCTATATCTGTATCCATAACCCATATCTAATCTATATCTGTAATCTGTATATCGGTCTCCTTAAGAATTCCCAATGCTATCTTTCTTCCACTCTGTAGTCTGCCTCTCCAGGAGCCCCTGCTTTGCTGTCTTCTGTCCCCTTCCTTCGGCTGGGTTCTCAGAGAAGTGCTGCTGGGTGTGGTCCCGGACTGGGGGCAGTAGCATTGCCTGGAAGCTTCTTGGAAAAACAGGTTCTCAGGCTCCTCTCCAGACCCCTGCATCAGACCTCTGGGGCCTAGAAATGTGCATCTTCATCAGCTCCCCGGGGATTCTGTTGAGGATGGCTGCTCTTACTGCCTGTGGCTTTTGCTTTCCTACTTACGTCGGGGACCTGGCCCTCCAGACCTGTGCTGCAGCACTGGGGCACTGGCCCAAAGGCACGGAGGCAAATCCTTCTTTCTCCTGGGGTCGAGGCGGGGGAAGACAGCAAGCTGGCTAACAGGACCAGGCCCCCGTCCATGGGTTCTCCATGTGTATGTTTTTTGGTTGAATTAGTGCCAAGCCGCCCCCTGCATGTTGTTTATGGCATGACTGCAGGGGACCTTTAATGGATGCTGGTGGGCAAAGATGCCAGCCCACCATGTGGCGTGGGAGGGTGCTGGGGAAGGGGCACAAGGCATCAACCCCCTAAGGCCAGGCTGCACCCAAGGAGAGGGGCAAGACAGGGAGGGATGAATTTGCCTGAAGTGTCTGGGTGACCAGAGATGGGGCTGAGTTTTCTTGCAAAGGACTAGATTTCATTAAAGGAACTGGAATCAGAAATGAAAATTGAGTTATGAGAAATTGAGAGTTATGTTTGTACATGTCACTTTTGAGACTGAGAATTTGTACTCTATGTTTAACCTTGAATGTGAAAGTATCTTGCATAGGGCGTGGTGTATAGTTAGTGCTCAGTGGGTGCTAGTTAATGTCTTTCTAATTATGCATGTGGCCTAAAATGTGCACACACACCAGTGGAAAGGGTAATGGAGCAGAGATAATGACAAGGCGACGCTGTCGTATTCTTCTTTGTATTGAGAAATTTGTGTGCCTTTTTACACATTTCCAATCACATCATGTAGATGATTTTTTATAACTTAGAGGGTTAAATTCCTTATTGAATAGGAGATTCAGGCTTGAATCCTGGACCCACCGCTTACTAGCCATGGAAGTAAGGAACTCCACCTCCAAGTCTGCCTTGTCAGTAGAGGCAATGTTTGACTCAAGAAGCTGGTGGAGAGGGTTGAGTCTCTTGGGGACTCATACCTCCCTGCTTTTCTGCTGCATAACTTAATAAATGTTTTCTTAACAGAAAAGCACCTCACACAGGGTCAGGCATGTACACAGAAGGCAAGGAACTGGTAATTCCCTTTTTCCACGTACAAGTCCTAAACACATAGCACACACCCAAATATGCATGCACCCCCTGGACACACAATACATACACACACACACACACTACCTGCAGCATAACAGGAACACACAGGCACCACATAACCATATGCAAACACCACCACATACATGCAACACATGCACATACTCCACTTTATCCACAAACGCACATATGTTACATGTACACACAACATACCACATCACACACATGACCCATGAGAACCCTCCCTCTATGTTCACACACACCACACACACACACACATATGGTAACCAGGAATTGCAATCATTAGAGATACCACTAAGTGGCATCGTGACACTTTTATTCAAAAATTTTACTTGTCTATTTTTATTTAGTTGTGATTATACTCTATATTAGTAGTTCTCAAAGTGTGGCCAAAACTATTTTCATAATACTAAGATGTCTTTTGCCTTTTTTCACTCTTTCTCCCATGAGCATACAGTGGAATTTTCCAGAGAATACATGATGTGTGACACTGCGACAGATTGAAGGCTGAAGCAGATCTGAGAATCCAGCTGTCTTCTACTAAGACAGACGTTAAAGAGATTTGCAAATGTAAAACAACGCCACCCTTCTCCCTAACTTTTTCAAAGATATTGTTATTTTTCATTAAAATGTTATTTATGTTAATATGCAATGGGTTTATTGTTGCTATTTTAAACAAATGTTTTGAAATTTCCTTAGTATTCATATCTAATGCAGTTAAAATTGATAGATAGAACTCTACATGAGTAGACAAAAGTTCTTTAGGGGCTGCAATAGTTTTTTAAGAATAGAAAGGTATCCTGAAGCATGAATGTTTGCCAATCACTGTTCTATATGTCCATAGACATGTTTCAAAGTTTTTCTTTTGTTATAAATTTATAAAGAACATGCACAGACAAGGGGAAAATCACTTGTAATCTTATTGCCAAGAGATGAGAGACAATCGCTATTAACAGCTTGCCATGTTTTCTCCCTGTTACATTTTTGCACACATTTTTCCACGGTTAATGTGTTCTGAAAATAAGCTCAGGGTCCCAGGATGCACCAGCCAGCCATTCAAATGCCATTGACACTGACACATGAACATGGTGGCTGGGGTAGCTGCCTCCCTTGATACTCTTGATTGTCACCTTGTGAGCTCTGGCTAAGGTGCACCCCCAGGTGCCCTTTCCGGCCACACTGCTGCCCACAGACCTCAGCTCTCCTGTCTCCATTCTTTCTGACTTTTGTGGGGAGTGGAGGGAACTGCCTGCCCGCTGTGAGATGGTTCTGGTCTCGAGGCACCCTGCTCCTGCTTCCCTGATAGACCTTTGCTCATTCTGTTGTTCTTGCTGACACTATTTTCAGGCACCATGTGGGCCTGCATGGTGTCCACTTCTCTCCAGCACACGCCCTTTTGTTTCCTCTGCTCACCTGTCTTCCTCAGCCTCCTCCCCTAGTGGATTCTTTCCCATGGTGCTGCTGGGCCCTGAAAAAATCTAAAGGTGTGGCCAGACTCTGAACCCCGTGAAAGGTGTTCCAGATGCTTCATGAGCATTCTGAGCTTGCTCTGCCCAGAGCGTGCTGCGTCTTGGGGATTGTCCAACCCCACAGATGGGCCTGTCTGCCCAACGGCTTCAGCAGGACGCCATAGCCAATGCCACACATACACATTTTAAAATTGAGATATACTTCAGTCAAGTGCACAGGTCTTAAGTTTACAGGTCAATGATTTTTGAGAAATATTTACATATCTGTGTAGCCAGCATCCCAGTCAAGATACAGGACATTGCCTAGAAAATTCCTGCCTCTCCTTTTCCAGTCCACACTGCTCCCCACCCCTCCCTGCTTCCCAGATAGCCACTGTCCTGATTTCTATTACAAAAGATTAGAGTTTTTTTTCTTTCTGGTTTTGAACTTTATATTAATTATCACAAATTACTTTGTGATAATTTTGGCTCCTTTAGCTGAAAACAGTGTTTTTGAGGTACCTTCTGTGTGTTTGCATACATCAGTAAACTGTTTCTTTTTTTTAATTGTTGGGTAGTATTCCACAGGATGAATACACTACAATTTGTTTATCCATGTTCTTATTGATAAAATTGGTGTTGTTTCTAATTTTTCTATGACAGATTAAGTCTCAGTCAAGGTTCTTGTACAAGAATCTGTGTAGACACATGTTTTCACTTCTCTTGGGTCAATATCTAGGGCGGAATTGCTGGGTCATAAGGTAGGAGAATGTTTAACATTATGAGAAACTGCTAAACAGTTTTCCATAACACTTGTATCAGTTTATACCAACAATGGATGAGCATTCCAGTTACTCGCCATCTTAGCAAACACCTGGTCTTGGGAGGCTTTTAATGTGGGCATCTTAACATGTAGTGTAGTAATATCTCATAGTTGTAATTTGCACATTTGATTTTATACTTCTTTATTTACTTTTGCTGATGCATTGAAATCCTGACTGATTCTAAGGATTTTAGACAGTTATTTTGTGTCCTATTTTTTCCTATATAACCTTATAGCATAATCTATTTTTGAAGTATTTAAAAAATGATCATGTACTTTAATTTTCAAATGACCGCGTGACATTCCAGAACACGAGTGACTCACCAGCCTTCTTTTGGCTGTTTTAGGCAGTGTAGCACAGTGATTAGGACCAGGGTCCTTGGAGCCAGAAAGCTGGTGACTCGGTCTCTCTGGGCCTCTGCAGAACCTCACGGGGTGTTGTGAGCATCAAACAGGAAGTGCATGTGAAAACCTTAGAAGAGTAAGTGTGCAGTAAATGACTTTCTATTATAAATCACGGCACCGTTTTGCATGAAGCTTTTTTCCTATTCAGGATACTCCTTTAAGATTGATATACAGAAGTGAAATTAATGGGTCAGTCAGTAGACGCAAGCATTTTTAAGAATCTTGATAGCTGTCCCCAAATTGCTCCCTAAAAGGTCCCCATTAACTCACCCACTGGCAGCATATGAGAGTGCCCCTGTCACCACTCCTTTCCTGGAAAGTGGCCACTTTTTACCGGAGTGCAGTGTTCTCTTTACAGTGAGAGAAGCCATGTTACTAGGCAGTGACTCAGGAATCACTCCTCACATCTGTTACTTGACACCTGACACCTGCCCAGTGTCAATAGCCAGTTAGCTATTGCCACAGTTTTGCTGCATGACAAAACATCCCCAAATGTCAGTAATAAACATTTATTTCCTAGTCAAGTTTTGCTGGTTGGCTGATGTGGCTCCACGTCATGATTTTGGGGCTCTCATCCCCTTCTGGGGCTAGCAGGGACATGCTCACCTCCAGTTGATGGCAGGGGCCTGAGAAAGGGCACACCTGACCACACAAACACATTTCAAGTTTTTGCTTGTGTCATACCTGCTAACATTCTGTTGTCTGAGCCTAAAGTTAAGGGGCGGGAAAGCACCTCACACACAATGAGGTTATAGGAAGGGGTAAGGGTGCGGGTGTGGGGAGGGATGAAGAATTGGGACCAATACTTCAGTCTGTCACTCCCTGCTTCTTGTCATTTTAAATTGAAAGGATAAAGGAGAGATTTCTTTTAGCTTAATTTTCTTGGCATATTAATAATATACATAATATAATGCATATAATATATATACATATTAGTAATTCTTGTGTTTCATACTTCAGCAACTCAGCTCTCCCTTTAAGTCAGGATACTGCTTTCTCTGAATAGTCCCTGCTCAGACAAGCTCTCTCTCATCCTAGGCAGTGCTGTAGCTGATTCACTGAAAATGATATGTGATTGTTTAAATGAATCTTTTGGATGTACTCCCAACCTGACTCTTGCCCTTGACTGAGTTCAAAGACCTAAAATTTCATTAACTTAAAAGAGCAAAACTGGTTTACTTGTCCACTTATTTGGCAAATCAGTACAGTTTATTAAAAATCCCAAGTTAAGTTGTTTCCAGAAGTGCAGCAGGCCTTGGGATCAGATAGTGGCATATGTCCTCAGAGTGTGATTTTGTGCCTTTCTCTCTCTGCTGATTCTATTAGCCTTGCAACCAGTTCCCTACCTCATTTACCTCATTTGATATTTTAATTCCAGATTGAATTTAACTTTTTAAAAACCCAAATGCATCAATTTTAAGTTTTTACCCTATTTCACCATCCTCTATTTATTGCATTATGTATCTTCTACTTTCTTGGATTCTTTGGAGGTAGTTTATAGGTGGTACGAGACTACGCATGCCTGATAATGCCTTTATTTTGTATCCCGACTTGAATGCTAGTTTGGCTGGGTATTGGATTCTAGCTTAAAAGTGTTTTTTTCCCCTTCACAATGTAAGAGAGATTGATCTAATATCTTCTAATATTCAAGGTTAATGATGGAGATGTCTGGTATCAAGCTGATTTTCATTCTCTTGTGAGAACCTATTTTCTCTCTTTGGAAGCTAGCAGGATTTTTCTTTCATCCTTGGTATTCCAGAGTTTTACTACAATGTGCCTAGATTTTTAAATTCTATTTTACTTTTCATTCACTCTACTTCACTGTCAGTAAACTCTATCAGTCTGAAGGCTGATGTTTCTTCAGCTCTGGAATCCCCACCCATCATTCCATGATTTCTTTGAGTCCTTCTTCACGTCCATTTTTTCTTCTCTCTCTTTTTGGAATTCCTGTTACACAGATATTGAAGTTTCTGGACCTATCCTTCACATCTCATGACTTTTAACCCATATTTTAAAATTCTTTGTCCTTTCACATTCAGCTTTAGGAGAATTCCTTGGTTTGATTGTCCATGTCATTAATGTCCCCTTAGCTGTGATTATTTTGGTATTCACCCTATCTGTTGAGATTTTGAAGTTCATCTTTAGATTTTACTATTTGCAATTATTTTTTTTATGGATGAAATCTCCATTATCTCTCTGAAGATGGAAATTATAGTTATTATAATGTCTTCTTTATTTTCTCTATTGGTTTCCTTTTGTTGTAGTTCTTCTATATTATGTTTGATGTATTTTAATCACTGATGTTGGTTTTTCTCAAATGTTTGAAGATTCTTGGTCTTCTGCCAATCTTTAAATCTAAGAATACCTATTAGCTCACTGCTTTTATTTATCATACCTGTCTCTGATGATTCTTGGTGTGAGGTGAGCTCTATTCTTCAGAGGTACAGGAATTCTCTGTTCTTCCTGGGACATTGGGGTATGGCCTTGCCTCTCTGGACCACATATTCACATGCTCAGATTTAGCTAGGGGACAAACGCTGTGGTCTAATGATGATAATCTTTCTTATTTTTCTATGCCATTATGGATTTCTTTTCTCTTTCCTTTTTTCCTCCTTGTTTTTTCTTCTTAAAATGAAATAAGTCTTTTCTGTTACTTGTAGGATTTTGGTTAGGTGGGAGGTCAAATGGGGGTGCTTGGTCCTCCATCTGGCTCTGATCTGCATTTTTAGCAAAGCAACTAAGTTTGGAAGTTTGAAACTAACGACATTAGGGCTGAGAGATTTCTTAATGTAAATATATTTTAGCAGAGTTAATGAAGACTTGGAGTGCTTACAAAGTTGGATGTATTACATGTGTGACAAATTATATATAAACCAGATTTCATTTCCTGTTTTTTTTTTTTTTTAATCAGCAAAGGAAAAATGGCAAGAACACCAAATCTCCTATATTTTAGCTACACATTTTAAGGGCTAATGCAGATTTAAACATTTCCATCATTTGCTGTTAAAATAAATACAATTTTACAATAAAATCTCCCCACAGAATAAAGGTCAAGCTGGTGACAAGCCCTTTTTTGGGTGTGGCCCGGCTTTGCCTCAGAGGGCCTATCGGCCTCAGGCTGCTGCTCTTGGCAACCGCAGAGCCATTTCTCACTTGTCTCTTATCACTATGGTGATTCTCGTTAAATAAAGTGAACAGTCTGGACTATGCGCATGAGTGCCTTATTTGGCATTTTCTCAGTGGCTGTCAGTTTCCACAAAACAATAGCCATCTAATCAGCAAATATTTGTCAAATACCTACTCAGAGATGAGTCCTAGAGACACAAAGATCAATTGGACCAAATATTTTCGTTTGAGGAAGCTTTCTGGAGCAGGGAAAAAGCCTGACTTTACATGTTTTCGCGGTCAATGAATTTAAAAATATTTTACACTTGTGTAGGTATAATCCTTTAAAAATTATGTTTAATTTTCAAAAAATTGTTTAATTTTTAAATATTATAGGATTCATAAATCAACTGATATGAAAAATTATCCCTACCCATTCTTACCCCCTCTAGGTAACCATTTTTATTCAATTCTTGTCTCTACATCTAGTGTTTTCTTATAAAATTATACATGAATATATATTTTCATTTTCCCTTCCTGAACAGGGTGGCACATTATATACCTACCAATACATTCTGGAGATATTTTTATATTGGCCTGCAGACACCCTCCTTGGTGATGTTCACAGCTCTTAGTGGTCCCCAGGGCGAGTGTATATCACCCAGTCCCTGCTGAGGACCACTTGGTGTGGTTCCAATCTTTACTATTACAAGGACCACCCCAATGCCTACTGTTGTACGTCTACTGTTTGTGTGTGCGCAGAGGTGTTTGCAGAGTTGATTTCCAGAAGTGGCACTGCTGTGACAAGGGGAAGTGTATCTATAGCTTTGGCAGGTTTTGCCAGCTCTCCTTTCTAGTGCTGAAACCATCTTTTCCTCTCCCAGCAAGATCTAAGAGCACCCCTCTCTCTCCTAATCCTTTCTTGTTCTTTAGTACCAAATACTACTTGTATCTTTTCCTTGCATTTTTGTGTTTGTTCTCGGGTATTAGCAGCAAGTGTAGCCACTCACAAGAGACAATGTGTTACACTTGTGTTGGGGTGGGCCAGATGAAGAATTGTTGAAGGGAACCCAGTATGCTGAAGGGGTGGTGTGGAGTGCAGGGTGGCTGGGGTCCAGGTGCAAGCTGCTGAGCAGTGGGAGGGAAGATCAGGGATAGATTGTGGAGAATTTGGGCTGCCAGTCACCAAGAGCTTTGGATTTTTTCTGCAGGCAACGGGTAGCCACTGAAGGTTTCATGGTGGAGGAAGGAGATGGGTAGAGCTAGCCATCAAGGCAGATTTTAATTCCAGTGGCTCGTGCCGGGTGGGGAGGAGACTAGAGATGTCATGTTTAATTTGTACACATCCCTGCTGCGGCTTGCTGTGGTAGTAAGGTGGGTCATGTGACTATTTAGCAGTTGTCCATTGCATCAGATGGAGAGGTTCTGGGGGAGAATCCCACAGTCAGGAGAGGCAATTCCTTTCTTATGCTCTCTGAGTGGAAGGGGCAAGGGTGCTCTTTTCCATTAGGCGCCTTAAGGGCTGTCCCCATCATTGCCATTCAACGTATAGTAATCGAGACTCGGAGTCACTTTAAGCTCAGCACTTGGCTGGCTCTTTTCACCAAGGTTTCTTATCCTCTGATCTTGCAATATTATTTCTCATCTTCAAGGAAGGGGTAGTCCTTAAAGAGTAATCCCTTGTCCTAGACACTGAGCTGGAGGCGGACCCAGGAAGGCCAGCTTCCTGAGGTTTTGTTTAGCTGTTTCTATTCATGCTTAGTGGCCTTGCCCACACTGTTGCCTGACTCCTTGAGGGTGCAGGAGCCACGATGCTGTCTGAGGTTTCCATGGCAGTGGCCACAGAGGCCCGCTGGGAAGGTGGCCCGGTAGCTCACTGGATTGGGGCGGGCTCACCTGCTCTGCTGTTGGCAGCCGCCCCTGTGCTCCTCCAGGCTTCTGGCGCTTTTGGATGCCTTTTGTTACTCCCTTTATAAGTGTGATCTCTGTATGAGAGAGCCTTAAAGTTCTGTGCTTAGAAAAAGTGCAGACTTTATCTCTAAGCAATTGAAAGTCAGGAATGCAGAATGCGAGGGTGGAAAAGTACCAGGAGATGCCTGCTCTCTCCACAGCCTGTCTAGACTCAGAAGTGAGGCCTATTTCCACAGCTGAGCTCCCTGCACAGGGTAGCGGAAAGAGAGGCTTATCCCCTTAAAGGTGCCACAGCATTGTCTTCACAGATGTCACTGGTACCTGGCTGTTAGAATTTGTGATCTGTCCATCTTTGTTTCATCTGATTTCTTTATTTACCTAAGTTGACTCCAGAAGGCTGTACGTGTTGTAGTTCCTTGCTGCAGCCCCAAAATGCCAGTGTACTCATCACTCAAAGTTTTCCAGTGAGGACAAGTTACCTCTGGGTTCCTAGAAGTTCAGAGTCCTAGGAGAGAAATGAGAAATCTGAAATGGAGAAGGATGTCAAAGTCATGTCCAAGGTCACCTATGCTTTTTCAGCAAGTGCTTCTTGTTTCCATGTCAGCAGGCTGTAGCTGCTGTGTCTGCAGCTCTGTGGTGTTGAGACTGGTCAGCTCCGCAAGCACAGGACCCTGTGAGCTCTGCCCAAAGAGGACACTGGACTCAGGACTCTGCCCTTGGGTGATCCTGCTGGATCAGGGCTTTGTCTGGGAAGTTAACACTCAGAATAACTTCATGTTAGGGATGGAGACAAAGACTCGTGGTCGGGGACAAGGAATCTGTCTTGGGAATGAAAATGCTCTGAGTGGGTTCTATCCAATTCACTCATGAAGACATGAAGGGTGGGGGACCACTGGGTCAAAGCTCATCTTAACTGCTTGAGACCCTGAAGAAGTGGCCTGGGCCACCCATTTTCTTGGATGCATTGAAGAATCATCAGAGTGGAACATATTTTAGTATCAAGGACCACTGGGACATAAAAAAATAAAACTCAGTTTAAATCTTTATATGAGTCAAAGCAGATTTAGTTTTCTTAAGGGGCAAAATATTCTTTGTCCTAATCATCTGAAGTTAAGTCATGAACAGAGACAATGCAATTCCCTTTGGTAAGCCCCAAACTAATTAAACACATTTCTTTGGTTCTGTATTATGACCAGTAAAAGGAGAAGGACAGAGGGAAGAGAGAGGAAGTCAGTTCATTTGATGACTCCTTGGGCAAATATTTTTTGAGCACTTACCATTTTTTAGCTTTGAAATAGGAACTGAGTGAAGACAGATCCAGCCCTCGCCCTCAGGGGCCGAATTTGCTGGAGATTCAGGGAGGCAAGCAGCCAGCCAGGTGATAGCCTGATATCTGGGTTTGGACAGGGGAAGTGGTTGGGGAGGAGGGAAGGTTGAAGAAAAAGTGCAGAAATGAGAGAGGGAGGCCCATTCCAGGCATGGAATCGAGGGGGCAGCCGCTGGAGTAAAAAGGGTAGTGAGTGACAGGCAGAGCCACCAGCTTAGGGAGTGTGCACAAGTGAGGCCTTTTGCACAGGGGAGGTAGAATGGGAAGGAAGGCTGTCACAGGGACAGAGAGTCCAGTGAGGTGGTTGATAGGGGTGGGGTGGAGGGCTGGGAGCCGATTCTAGTGACAGGCTAGGACAGGCTAGTGGCCCAGGCATAGGAGAAGTGGGAGGGAGGGGTCAGATAAGATCCCTGGGTTTTGCCTTGGGCAGTGACATGGTAGGTTCTGAAATTTAGGATGATGACATAGGAGGGTACCCGGGTGGGTACCAGGGTATGGGCAGAAGGAGAATAAGTTTGAATTAATGGTATTAGGTATTATATCAGTCAGGGCTGTACCAGAGAAACAGAATCAGCATATATGTGAAAGAGAGAGAGAGAGAGAGTGAGGGGATTTATTTATTGTAAGGCGTATGTGAATGTATGGCTGCCTAGGTGAATCTGAAATCTGAAGGGCGGGCTGTGAGGGCCAAACAGCCCGGAACCATCAGGGATGAGCTGACAGGGCTGTCCATAAGTGGAATTTCCCCAGGAAATCTCTGTTAAGAGTTTCTATGTCTCCATGCACAGACGGGGAGGGGCTTGAACAGAAAATAGGCCCTGAGGTCTTTAGTATTTGGGTAAGATGTGAAGCTGTGAGACTTGGCAGAAGCACCCAGAGTATGAAAGTCGCAGACATGGGGGGAGAAGGGCAAATTGGGGACACCATACACAGGGGACAGGACAAGTGGGGAACCAGGAGAGGGGATATCAGAAAGACTTGCTCTGCAGAATCCCAACGAGCTTATGCATGGTGAGTCCAGAGGGAGCACCAGGAAGCCAGTCTAGGTAAGCAGTGGAGGGACAGACAGTGGGGCTGCCAGGAGTATGACGCTCTTTATCCCTGGCCTGGCCGGTAGAGGTGGAGGAAACACCTCACCCCATCCCACTCTGGTGGGGGGTCCTGCTGAGAGGGGTCCAGAGGATGTTGAGGAAGGAAGGGCCGAAGTGGAGGCCGAGGGTCTTTGGTGCTTTGCTTAGGGTTCACCATGGTGAGTGTCTGGTTGTTGTCCTGGAGCCTCTCTTGGGGTTGTGCACAGGAGTTTGAGGATTGGAGGCTGGCCCTGGGGAAAAGAAGAGAGGCGCAGACCCAGCTCACAGTGAGAGGAGTCATGAAGGGGAAAGATAGCCAGTGAGCTCTTCCCAGTGGGGCTTTTGCAAACAATGTCTGCTAATCGATCTACCGCTGACCCTGTTGCCTGCGGTGGTGGCCCCCCATTGCCCCTCTTTCCTCCATTACTCCCAGAGCTGGAGGGACAGTTAGCATAGACCAACAAAGTACAAAGTGTTTACTGAATGTGCATTGAGTTCTGGGCACTGAGCTGGGCCCTGTGACTTTCCGTGACTCTTATAAGTCACATGGTCCCTTTCCTAGAGCAGAGTCTTTCAGAGCCCCCATGCTGTGGGAGCCTGGGGCACTGGCGACCTCTGGACACCGCGGTGCTAGCTCATTGCTTTCTTGGAGGGCTTCAAGCAGGAAGAACATTTTCCCTAGTGAACAGCCTGCCTCCTGGGTCTGGAATCACCTGATTCTGGTTTGTCTCATGAGGCTGGAGGAACAAGTGTCCTGACAGTTGCTACTTATGGACATGACCCTCCTGTTTCTTTCTCAAATCCTCTTTCTTGGTCCCCTCAGCTGCTCTGATGACAGGTTTCAGCCTTTCATTGTCTTGGGCACACTTATCCAAAGTCCTTATATTCTATAATAAAGAATTTGTCTGGGTTTTTCTCTGGTTCCTGGGATGAAACTGCTAAACTTTCATAATTTTCTGAGTGACAGGAGTGTCTTCATTGTTCTTGATGGTCCTTGGGCCATACCTGAATATATGCTAACAAAATGACTCAAGATGGGCTGGTCATGCCAGGAAGATTGACCACATGATTGATTAGAGGATTGGGGCTTTGAGCTATGGGATATCAGCCCAACCTCTGATCTCTGGGGATGGAAGAGGGGCCGGAGATTGAGTTTAACCATATGGCCAGTGATTCAATCAATAATGCTTATATAATGAAACCCCAATAAAAACTTCAGACACTGAGGCCCAGGTGAGCTTCTTGGTTGCTTCTTGCCAGGAGCATGATGTGTCCTGGTTTTAGGGGAGAAGACATGAAAGCTCTGTATTGGGGTCTCTCCCAGACCTTGCTTTATGAATCTCTTTATTTGGCTTGCACTGATTTTTATTCTTTATAATAAAACTGTAATCCAGTACTGAGTCCTTCCAGTGAGGTACTGAACCTAAGGGAGTCATGGGAACCTCCAAATATGTAGGTAACTGGTAAGAAATGCAGGTAGCCTGAGGACACCTGAATGTGCAGCTGTTGTCTCAAGTGAGGGAAAGCTTGTTGGGGTCTGTGCTTTCACCTGTAAGTCTGATGCCAGCTTAGGGGCTAGCATCAGAACTGAGCTGCAAAGTCGTGTCTCAGCTTAATAATCTCAGTAAAAATGTACTGAATATTCAGGAGGAAAGTAGCCTATGTTCCTTGGTAAGAAAGCCACAGTAGTGCAACCTAGGGGCCTCCCAATACCATGGGCTGAGACAGCCCCATATGCCTCTTTACATGAGCCATGGTGAAGACTGAGTTACTTGGTAATCAAGCTCCATGGAGCACCTGGGGTGGCTCATGCAGGAGCTTGGCATCAGCTTAGTTTTAGACTTTCCCACTTCCAATCCTAAAAATCAGAGAGAGCAATGAGGAGACTGAACCACACCTCCCCTTACCAATAACAAAACAAAACCACACCTCAGTGAACCTAGGAGACAGAAGTAAGTTCCAAGCCTCAAATTACATTTACTTGTGGCCAGAAGCTCTTAAAACCAGATGAAGATGCACAAGAAGTCACAGAGGGGCAGCAGGACTGGCAGAGAAGCAGGGGGAAGTGGAGAGGAGTCTAAGGGAGAAGGTCATAGAAGGAGAGGGTCCCAGCCTGAGGAGGAGTTGTTGTGAACAAGATTGAAAATTGGCTGAAGGAGGTCAACAGAAGGTGTGGATGGACCTGGAGGGGGTCCATAAGTGGCCAACCTAGGAAGCACCCCTTTGGGAAGAGAGTGAATTCCTGGAAGGCAACATCCCTTGGGGACAGCAGCTGCTGGTGAGGGAACTGGAGGGGCTCAGAGCTTGGGAAAGAACCCACTTTGGGTTTAGTGTGCTCTTCTTTTTCAAGTGTCTTAAGGTAGAACATTAGGTTATTGATTTGAGATCTTCTTTTTTAATATAAGCATTTACAGCTTTACATTTCCTTCTAAGTGCAGCTTTAGCTGCATACCATAAGTTTTGGTATGTTGTGCCTTCATTTTCATTCATCTCAAAGTATTTTCTGATTTCCCTTTTGATTCCTTCTTTGACCTATTGGCCACCTAAGAGTGTGTTGTTTAATTTCCACATATTTGTGAGTTTGAAAGGAATGCTTCCAGACTGGTGGCCTGGCTCTGCAGAGGCATAGGTGAAAGAAACTGTCTTTCATAGCTGCAGATGAGGGGGCCTTGTAGGCATATCTTCAATACCTCCAACACCAGGATCTCCCTGCAAATAGTTGGTCCAAGAAAATAAAACTTAATAAAGCATCAATAACATAATATATATAGCTGAAAACTCAGAAAGAATTCTATAATAACAACCTTGAAAAGGAATAACGTTTTTCTGTAAATGAAGAAAATACATCAGAAAAATGTCAAAAGCAGGGAGAGATTGTACCTGAACCTTCTGACATATATTAATAAGAATAATAAACAAACCTTAATGAGGTAGTTGCAGCTATGAAGAAAGACCAGAAAGCAGAAATTTAAGACCTCATGGTAGAAATAGCCAAATCAGCAGATAGTGAGTGAACATTAGGGACTGGTAGAAATTAGGAAAGAGAAGAAACTATGAATCATTTCAGAAATGAACACTAAATTAAAAGGATCGTAAGAGAAAATAGATAGATGACAAGAGTTCATTCTTATTTATTCCATTGCATATATGTATCACTTCTAGAGGGTATTTTGCTGAGTGGAGTGAGTCAGACAGAGAAGGACAAATGCCATATGATCTCACTTAAATGTGGAATCTAAAGAACAAAATAAACAAACAAACAAAACAGAAACATACTAATAGATATGGAGAACAAACTGATAGTTGCCAGATGGGGGGTGGAGGTGGGAATTGGGGAAATGTGTGAAAAAAGGTGAAGGAATTAAGAGGTACAAATTTGCAGTTACAAAATAGTCACAGGAATATAGGTACAGCATATGGAATATAGTCAATAATATTGAATTAATTTTTGTATAAAGTGTAAGATTTAGGTCAAGGTACTTTTTTTTTTATAAAGTATAAGATTTAGGACAAGGTATGGATTATAGATTTAAGTGTAAAATGTAAAAGTATTAAAGTTTCAGAATATAACATGAGAAAATCTTCAGGACTGAAATCTTGGTTAAGATTTTTAGACTTGACACAAAAAGGACAATCCAGAAAAAAAAAATGAACACATTGAACTTCATCAAAATTAAAAACTTTGCTCTGTGAAAGATGCTGTTAAGAAGATGAAAGGGTAAACTATAGACTGAAAGAAAATATTTGTAGAGCATACAGTTGGCAAAGGATTGATATCTAGAATATACTAAGAAGTCTGTAATTCAACAGCGAAAAATTCAATTAGAAAATGGGCAAAAAACACAATAAGACATTTCACCAAAGAAGATATACAGATGACAAATAGGCCCATGAAATGGTGTTCACCATCACTAGATGACAGGGAAATGCTAATGGAGAATGTGATGAGAAGCTGCTGCACATCCATTAGAGCAGCTAAAATAAAAACGCCAAATGCAGGTGAGGATGCAGAGAAACTAGATCACACACATCGCTGGTGGGGATGTGAAATGGTATCGTCATGCTGGAAAACAATTTGTAGTTTCTTATAAAACTAAACATATACTTACCACTTGACCTAACAGTTACACTCTTGGGCATGTAGCCCAGAGAAATGAAAACTGACATTCACCCAAATGCCTGTACTCGGTTGTTCAGATCAGCTTTACTGAAAATAGCCAAATATTGGAAACAGCCAAGATGTCCCTCAGAGGTGAATGGTTAGAGAAATGATGCTGCTCTACCCCTGGGAATGAACTATTTTACACGGAATGACTTGGATCTCCAGGGAATTATGCTGAGTGAAAAAAGCCATTCTCAAAATGTCAGAATTATAGAGATTATATTAGTTTCCTAGGGCTGCCATAACAAATGACCACAAATGGGATGACTTAAAACAATAGAAATCTATGTTCCACTGTTCTGGAGGTCAGGATCTGAACTTAAGGTGTCACAGGGTTGGCTCCTTCTGGAGGCTCTGAGGGAGAATGCCTCTCTCTTGGCTTCTGGTGGCTGCCAGAGAGCCTTCTGTTCTATGTCTTCTAGACGCCTAACTCCATCCTCTGCCTCCATCTTTACATGGCCCTATCCTCTCTGTGTCTTTGTGCCTTTCTCTTATAAGGACACCTAAGGGGCAGCAATAATCACATCCACCTCCAGGAAGCAATGGTGAACACAGGACTTGGGGCAGAGAGAGACAGAGGACAGTGCCCCAGGAGACTGACAGTACCAGAGAGCTGTGACCCTAACTATAGTTGCAAAGACCCTTTTCCAAATAAGGTCATATTCACAGGTTCTGGGGATTAGAAGTTGGGCATGTTTTTTGGGGGGCCACATTCAAGCCCCTGCAGAGGTGAAAAACAGATTAGCAGTTGCCAGGGGTTAGGTGTGGAGAGAAGGGGGTGGTGGGTCTAACTAATGGGGAAGCTCTAGAGAAGGAACTTTGTGGTGCTGGACCCATTCTGTGTCTTGATTGCAGCCGTGGTTGCATGAGCTTCTACACATGATGAAATGACATACCTTGTACCAAAGTCAATTTTCTTGGTTTCAATATTGTACTATTGTCATGTGAGATTTTATCAGTGGAGAAAAGGGATGATGGGTACAAGAGGGCCTCTCCATTCTATCCTTGCAATTTCCTGGGATCCTGTAATGGTTTGAAAATAAATTGTTAAAAAAAAAACATACACACATACACACAAGCAAGAGCAAAGTTAAAGAGGACAAACTTGCAAAAATATTTCTCACTAATTTCACAAAGGGATAAAGTACTTAACACAGATGTAAATGGCAGATAGCCTTGAAAGACAGCTACCAGCAATTCTTTCCTTCCCTGTATCCCCCCTCCCCACTTCTTCTCCCATCCAGGGTGGAGTCTACGTCCTGTCCCTTGAATCCGGGCTGGCCTGTGCCCTTCTGTGACTGACGGAAATGATGTTCTATGACTTCTGAATCCAAGCCTTATGAGGACTGGCAGCCTCTGTTTCCTCCCTCTTGAAAGGCAGTCAACATGCAGAAAGGCTGACTTCTCTGAGACCACTATACTGTGAAGAAGCCCAAGCTAGCCTCTTCAAGGGAGCATGAAAGCACTGGACAAGTGTATGAAGTCTTCCTGGACTGTCTGGCTCAGCCCTGCTGCCAGCTGAATGCAGCCTAGTGAGTAAGCCTAATATAGGGAAGAGGCATGAGAACTACACAGATTGGCTAAATATTAAACCAAGTGGAATTCATAGCCTGCTACTTGCCTCAGAACCTGGTAATCAGCCATAAGGCCAGATCCCAGGGAACCTACACAGGAAAGAAAGATTCCTGCTGAGATTGCTAACAACTGCTTACCCTTTAATGCTTACTCACACCCTGAAAGGAAAACAGGAAAACAGGAAAAGCTGTACCTTGCACAAGTTAAAGATAAACCCAATCATTCATTCCATTTTTTATTACATATAATCAGTAATCTTTCATAGAAACCCAAAAAACCTATATGAACCAGCTCTTTAGATGCTAGGGGTCTCATTCTCTGACTTTGAGAGGAGATCATGCTCTGTCTATGGAACATTATTTTTTCTCTAATAAACTTTTCTTTGTCTCTAACTCTGGGTCACTCTTGAATTCTTTCCTGCATGAAGCCAAGGACCCTCTCTTGGCGTGTATAGGGCTTGAGTCCCCACTAGGGGGGATTTGCACCATCCTGCATCAAGCCCAGTTGGTGGCCATGGGAAAAGAACCACCCAGCTGAACCCATTCAACCTACAGAATCCTGAGGAATTATAAATCATTGTTCTTTTAAGTCTATAAGTTTTGGAGTGGTTTGTTACATAGTAAAGTTTCTGATTGCTAATTCCAACATGGGAGTTTTATCTACACCATCAAACAGATGATTTGGACATCAGTGGTGTCCTACAGTTCAAGTCGGACTGACACTATCCACCTAGAGATAGCATCAGATTCTATAGGTAAAGGGCTCAGTCCCAAAAGACTGATCCTTACCCCTTAACCCATTTGCTAGTCACAAGCCCAGGTTACCATCTATGCTTCTGGTCCACTGGTAATATAAATTGGAGGTTCCCATTATCCCTTCCTCTGAAATGGCTTTTAATACGTCATATATTGACGGTGATTAATTCACCCTCCAGCCCCTCTCCCTTCCCAGGAGGTCAGGGAGAGGGACTGAAAGTTCTCACACACACTCACAGGCACACTATTCACACACACACACACACACACACACACACACACACAAACACACAATTGTTTCTCTTGGCACCTGCCCCCATCCTCTGTGCTTCCAAAAGTCACTCTATTAACATAACAAAAACATCTTTGTAACTCTCATTACTTATGAAAGTCCAAGGGTTTTAGGAGCTTGCAAGAAAAGATGAAGAACCAACATATATTTCATGTTATAAATCAAAGCATCACACACAGCAATAGATAATTTAAATAGAGTATTTTTGTTGTATGGAAAAAATCAGGAACTCAATAAAAAAATTGGCAAAGGAAAGAAATAGTTCATAGAGAAAGAAAAACAAATGGTCTTTAAACATTGAGACACTAAGCCTCACTCTTAAGAGAAATCCAAATTAAACGATACGTAGACAATATTTCTTACAAATCAAATTGGTAAAAATTCAAGATCTGAAAGGACAGAGTTGGGGTTGCTGTAGGAAACAGGTTTGGTTGTGGAGAATGCAAGATTGTACAACCCTGTGAAGAGCAGCTTGGCATTAATTAATTGCTTATAAAAAACTGAAATGCATTTATTCTTGGACTCAGCAATCCTACCCCTGGGAATCTATTCCACAGGTAGATATGCACGCGTCTGACATGACCTTGAATGAAGCTATACACTACAGCATTGTTTGTAATGGCAGAAGACTGGAAAGAGGCCAAGGGTCTGTCAAGAAGGAGCTGCTTAAATAAACATGAGCTACTACTGTAAGAAAAAATGAGGACGAGCTGTTGGATATAGTGAGTAAAAAAAGAACATGCAGAACACTGTAAATTATGTTATCTTTCTCTAAGGAAAGGGTGGAAAATAGGAATAAATATATTTGTATTTCCTTGCGTTTGCATAAAAATACACAGAAAGTGAACAAAAATGGCTACATATTGGGAGGGGTGGGAGTAAGAATTCTCTGTATATTTTAAAACCTATTTTATACTTTTTAATGTCATTTTGAATTTTGAACCAATGCAAATGTACAACATATTAAAAGCCAGTTCAGGTGGTAAGGGGTAGTGGGAACAGGGGATGACTTAGATGTAGATGGGGTTTCTTTTAGGGATGTCAAAAATATTCTAATGTTACACAGTGGTGATGATTGCACAATTCTGCCAATATGCTAAAACCCACCAAATTGTACACTTTAAATGGTGAATTTTATGGTATGTGAAATATACCTTCATAAAGCTGTAAAAAAAAAAAGGCGCACATACACACAAAAAAGGTCTACTCAAGATACAGCAAAGATTAAAATGATAGTAGGAACTTAATATGGATGACTTGATGCCCTTAAATCCAAAACTATGTAAAAACATTAGAAAATACAATCCAACAAAATCGGCTCAAGGAGAAATAAAAAACCTGAATGAATAGTTCAATAATATTTAAAGAAACGAAATCATTAGTAGTAAACAAACTTTTATAAGGGAAACAACAGTTTCAGGTAAGTTTAAGAAAATTTTAAAAGAGATGATCATTTTAGTTTCATATATCGTCTTCTGGGAAAAAAGAGGAAATTTTCTAAGTCATTTATGATACTAAAAAAACCTAGATACTGTAATTAGATAAGAAAATCAGGAGAAAAGTAAATTATAGGCCAATCTACTCTTGGACAGGGATACAAAACCTTCTCAGTAAAATAACAAACTGAATTTAAACTGTACACACACGCGCGTGCACACACACACACACGTACAATGCATGCCGAGGCTGTAATGTTCCAGAAACTCAATATTGATTTAACATTAGCAAGTCTACTAGTGAATTCAACACATTAATAGGCCGAGGGAGAAAACAGCAGAAGCTATCCTCAATAAGTACAGAAAAATAATTTGATAAAATTCAAAAGCCACTCATGATTTAAAGAGAAACCAAACTCTTGGCAAATTAGGAGTAGAAGAGGAAATACACTAACAATCTACAGCAAATATGACCCTTGAGGGTGAAGGGATAGAGATTGTCTTTAATCAACCAGAAATAACACCAGTTACTCAGTGCTATTTTCACCCATTTCTGTCCCAGAGGTCTCACAGCGCAGACAAAAAAATAAAGAGAAATTTGATGTATAAGAATTAGAAAGAAGGAAACAAAATAGTAATGGCTGTCTGATGATATGATTGTATAAATAAAACCTCACCTGCAAATTTACAGACCGATGGCTGGAATTAGTAATGTAGTTTAGCAGCTCTCTGGATATATAATCAATAAATAAAAATCAATTGCCTTTCTTATGCTCTAAAAAACAATGAAAAAAATCAATTTACAGAAGCAACAAAAAAATATGGGGCGCCTAACAAAGCCAGTGAATGTTTTGCAAGGGACTTCTAAATGTCACAGTTTCAACAACCTTGGTTCCAACCCAAACGTGGCAACTGAGCAGAGAAAAGTCAAAGCCTGAGGCTGGTGCCCCAGACCCACCACACAGCCTTCCACTGTGGGGTGTCCCTGTGTCGGCCTCCAGGAGCAGTTGAGATGTTTTGAGTTAAAGAGAATATTAAGTAGAGGCTGTAGGAAGCTCCCCAGCAGCGACCACGCTGTCAGTTGACCACTTCATCCTGCCTGCCCGGAGTTGCTGCGGCCGTGTCCACTCAGCTGGGACGTGTCTGACCACACCTGCCTGTGAGGCCTCATGAGACATGTCCTAGGGTGGTAACAGCGTGGGACACTTCTGCCACCTCATGCTTCTGCACATATTTTTACGATGAATTTTATTTTGCGAATAGGCAATAAATATGTGTTGTTAACAAAACAAAAAACCTTGGTGGCAGGTGACAGGGGACCCAGAGCACAGAATAGGAAGCAGCGTGATTGCACCAGCATTGCTGATGTCTCAGGGCCCCTATTCCAGTGTCCTACTCTGTTGCTGTTACCCCCTGCCCTGTTCCTGGGCCTGCCCTGACTGTCCCCTGCAAAACCTGCCTACTGTGGTGCTCTCCTAGAGCAGGGGTCTTCAACCCTCGGGCAGTGGACTGGGACTGGTACCAGGCTGCGGCCTGTTAGGAACCGGGCCGCATGGCAAGAGGTGAGTGGTGGACAAGCAAGAGAAGCTTCCTCTGTATTTGCAGCTGCTCCTCAGCACTGGCATCACTGCCTCAGCTCCACCTCAGATCCTCAGGCATTAGATTCTCATAGGAGCACTGGTCCCTGGTGCCAGAAAGGTTGGGGATCACTGCCCTAGAGGAAGCAGAAAGAACAGAGAGAGCGTTTCCTTGAACAGCCTCTCCACTTAGAAGACCACCTCAGTCCCTTGTGTCCTCTGGGCCCAGTACAACTGGGAGGCCCTGCTGGATCTTCTCACTGAACCTCCACGACAGAGCTCCCCTTGTGTCCCTAATCTTAGTCCTGCCCCGCCCCCCCCACCTCCCCAGAACCAACTCTGTGTCCCTCCATGCAGGGACAGACAATGGCAGATCAGGGGGACACACCATCGGGATGTCTGTACCAGGGGACCACAGAGAGGATATGAGTGATCTTCTGTGGCCTGTGGGATGCAAGTGAGGGGAAACACCTGGTCTGGGCATGGGGGGAGGGGCATTTTCGTTTAACAACAGCACCTGCAAAGGCATGAAGGGGAAGTATGCTTGAGGCCCATATTTCAGACACCCTTCAAAGCCACGTTAGTCAGAAGTGCATAGCCTGAGTCTTCA
Organism: Eidolon dupreanum; assembly: GCA_028627145.1. NCBI lineage: Eukaryota > Metazoa > Chordata > Mammalia > Chiroptera > Pteropodidae > Eidolon > Eidolon dupreanum. Next base: position 35,182,956 of record CM053515.1, read on the forward strand.
CAGACAGAAAAGAGCTCTGTTGTACTTCCAGACCACCCCTGCCCTGCTGTGGGTTCTCTCCCCTGGGGACCCAGGAGGGGATGGGGACTGGGCCTTGGGAACTTCCTGCTGTGTGGGAGCATAGAAAGGTCAGGGTCTCAGGACAGGGATGCCTGGGAGCAGAGATCCGACAGCAAGCTCAGAAACTCCCCGCAGCCTCTGGGCTCTTGAATTCTGTCTGGGGACCCTAGGACTCTGGGCAGAGGTGGTGGCTGGTTGCCACCGTGGGCTTGGGGTTGAGTCTGGAGCAGAGCTAGAGGCGCTGTTCATCCAGCCTCCTGACCTAGTGTGGCCCAGTGCATTTCTGAACTGTATGCTTGTGCAGACACCAGCTGGCCCATAACCACACTCCAAATTGAACAGAGCAAAAAGGTGGTGTGTTGTTATCACAGCCTCAAATTTCAGGAGTGGGTGGTGGCCTTGGGTTGATGGCCCCATCATCCCAAGGACAGGGAGAGGAGTGGTTCCTCTGGGTGTTGATAGATTAACGACAAACCTTAGGAGTCTGGGTGTCCTTGCCCTTCAAATCAACCCCTAACATAGAATTTAGCATTTTCATTCTGATTGGAATTTGTGGCTTATTACTGCTACTAGCACCATCCCAGTGAGTGTGGCTTAAATGTCAAGATGTATTTTTCAGGTGCGTAAGACACCAAAGATCACAGCTGTCTGGAAGAGTGAATTTTAATTAGCAAAGGGATCCCATAAAACCTCCCCAGCCCTGATGAAATGGCCCTGCCAGGCTTTGTTCAGTCCTGGGTGTTTGTTACAGACTCAGATGGCTGGTGATAGTGTCCAAAGGCCCTTGAAACTGTGTGTGGGAACTGGTTTTAACTCTCAAACCTTATCTGTTAAGTTCTCAATGACAAATACCTCTGGAGAAAGAAAGGGAGCTATGCAAAGGCACTTTATGTGTAGCTAACAGTGTAGTGTTGCCTCCAGAGCATTCCACACACTGTGCTTCCTTAGCAGGTAATTTACATGGTCTAAAAAGGATATGTTACCCTATAGGAGGACTCAGGGGCTGCTCGTATTTGGAAAAGTGCCCCCTTTGTGAGTTCTCACCTCACTTTCCCTGATTCCTGCTTCTCTACTCCTACTCTCTGCCTCCTGGGCTTTTCCAGAGAAAAAGCCAGTGACACTACCCTTGTTGATGCCAGCAGATGTGTCCTGTTCAGTGACAGTCCAGCCAGCCCTGGCCTGGATACTGGACACTCAGACATGAGTGGGAAGGTCTTGACCTTTGAAGAGCTCACGGCCTCCTACTATGTGAGCAAGCAGGCTGTGACACAAGTGATAAGGTGCTCTGGTTACAGCATGACTGAGGTAGGCAGTGAACACAGAAAAGCACTGGAGGAAAGTAAGGTGTGTGTGTGTGTGTGTGTGTGTGTGTGTGTGTGTGTGTGTGTGTAAGGTGGTGAACACATTAAATAATAGCTGGATTTTAGAAGATGGATAAGAGTTTACTAGGCAAAAGAGGGGATATTAATACAACATCATAGACATAAAAAAAGATTATATACCCCAATAAACAAAAAAAAAGATTATAAAGGAATAGTATGAACAACTACTTGCCAAGAAATTAAATAAATTAAATTAAATCAAGAAATTCCTTCAAGACAAACTGTTGAAACTGACTTAAGAAGAAATAGAAAATCTGAATAGACCTTTAGCAAATAAACAGATTGACACTAAAAGCACAGACAGCAAAAGGAAAAATTAAATAAATTAGACTTTGTCAAAATTAAGAACTTCTGTATTGTGAAGAACACCATCAAAATAGTAAAAATATTTGCATGTCTGATAAGAGACTTGTATCTAGAATATATAAAGAACGCTTGCAATTCATTAAAAAACTCAATGAAAAAGTATGCAAATGGTCGAAATACACATTTTTTCAAAGAATGGCTAATAAGCACATAAAAAGATGCTCAACATCATTAGCTGGCATGGAAATGTAAATTCCAATTACAACAAGAATCATTTCACACACAGTAGCATGGCTAGAATCAAAAAGTCAAATAACAAATGTTGTTGAGAATATGGAGAAATTGGAAACTCCTGCACTTCTGGCGGGAATGTAAAATAATGCAGCTATTTGGGAAGACAGTCTGGCATTTCCTCAAAGTTCATACTTGGAGTTACCATATGACCCAGCAATTCCACTTCTAGGGATACACCCAAGGAAAATGAAAACATATATTCACACAGAAACTTATACAAAAACATTTTTAGTAGCATTATTCATAGTAGCTCAAAAGTGGAAACAACCCCCAAATCCAACTACTGATGAACAGAACAAAATGTGGCGTATTCATACAATAAAATATTATTTGTCATTAAAAAAACATGGAAGGCATAAATGAACCCTGAAAACATGAGGCTAAGTGAAAGAAGTCAGTTGGTTTTATAACTCCATGGATCCAAAGTGTCTGGAAGAAGCACATTTATAGCAACAGAAAGTAAATGCTGGTTGTCTAGGGTCAGGGATGGGGAAAAGGGGGTGAAAACTAATGGGTTTAGGTTTTAGGGGGAGGGTAATTAAAGTGTTTGAAAACTGATGGCAATGATGGTTGCACAGCTCTGTGATTATACTAACAACTGCTGAATTGTACGCCTCAAAAAAGTGAATGTTACAGCATGTGAATTATAGCTCGATAAAGTTGTTAAAGAAAAAGGATTCACTAGACAGTGGGAAGGGCATGCTGGGCTGGGGAACAGCATTGTAGACGGGTGTGTTTGGGGACTTGGGACTTTTAGTGCGATGGTGGCAGCAGACAGTGTGTACAGTGGGTGTGGGCTGGAGCACACAGGCTGTGGTGCCTGGATTTTCTTTGAAGGCCACAGTAAGCCAATGAAAAACATGAACAGGAGAGTGGCAAGTAGAAGACAGATAATTCTGGAATGGAGAGTGTGTGGCAGGAGCCAGGCTGGACAGGGCATTGGGTGCCAGGCACAGATGGAAAAGTAGGATTGGATTCAAGAGACATGCGGAATGCCTGATAGACTTTGGGAGTGGGGAGAAGGGCCAAGGAGAGACCCCTGGGGAACCCTGGGGAAGGAGAGAGGTCATGCAATGAGAATGGCCTTTGCCCCCACCTTTACTCTTGCTAATTACCTAATAACGAATCCAACTAATATGGCCTGAGTGTTCACCATGGCCCAGCCTTGTGTGTGGTGCTGGGGATGCAGAGATAAGGACAGACCCCACTGCAGTCATGGGATGGAGTGGTGAGCTCAGGTTCTTACAGATTTTATTTTAAATTGGAAAGGCAATGGAAAAAATCAGAATGGGATTGGAAAACAACCAACCAATGCAATGCCTCCGAAAGTCCTCGCCACCTCTGGGGATGGCGTTTCCTTTGAAGGCTGTGGCCAAGCTACTTAACTTCGTGATGCCTCAGTGTCCTCATTTGCAAAACATACCAACTTGAGAGCCAGAGTGAATATTAAGTGTAATAATGTACGTAAGTCATTTAGCACCCTGGCCTAGGGTGGGGGCTTTACTTCTTATATATTTAGAAGGATGGAATAGGTCTCATTCTGAATTCTTTCCTTAACTTGCTGTCACGTGTGTTTTTTCATATTGCTATGCATGTGTGTATGTGTTGGTATTTTTAGGAGGCTTTTTTTTTTAAGTGGGAATATGCACAAAAGGGACTCCTTGCTTTAAGCTTTAGTATTTATTTATTTATCCTGATTTCATTTCCTTGTATTCTCATGGAAAAGAGATGTGAACCTAAGGTTTTAATATTAATGTGTCTATTATTCTTTATATCTTCTGTAATTTTTGCTTTATGATAATTGATGCTGTTATTTGTCATATAGATCTTAATAGCAATGTTGAAGATCACACCTTGACCACAACAAAGGGTCAATGTTTTTCACCCTGAATCCAATCCTCTCTGTACCCCTTTTGCGGCATTTGCCCGATATAAGCTGTTCATACTTTTATGTTTCGTCTTTCTGAGTTTCTCTGTTTTAGTTCTATCTCTTGTACATGTATGTTGCTTTCTGCGACATTTTTGATTATGTGTTAATCCAGGTACAAGTATGTTTACTTTTAATTCTGTCATGTATTTTAGTTTTTAGGGCTTAAAAAAACTCCTTACATGATCTCTTTTATACATTTTATCTTTTTTTGTGTTTCTTCTGATAATTAAAAAGGGTTTTTGTTTGTGTGTGTGTGTGTTGAGGTATAGTTGGCATATAACATTGTATTAGTTTTAGGTGTGTGACATGATGATTTGATATATGCGCTACTTAGTCTATGTCATTTTAAGGCCACATCCCATTCTGTAGTGCTGATGTATTGTCATTTTTAAAGTAAACCTTGTGTGATAAGCTGAGTTTGTCTCTACTTTTGCAAAGATTTTCTAAGCATCTCTGTGCTCAACTCTCGTTTTAGTCAAGACTCCTTGGTTGTAGGTGATGGAGATGCCTTGAGTAGCTAAGGGAAATTGGGGACTTATTGGTCCCTATGCCTCCTGGAGGAAGAGCCGTGCCTGTAGCTCCATGAGAACAGGCCAAATTCACTGCTTTCTCACCAGCATCTGGCGCTATCGTTCAACTTTACTCTTCTTTGCTAATTCAGTGGGCAGAAAATGGAACTTCAGTGTTGCTTTAAATTCAATAACAAGGGGCACAGATGTCTCTGGACTTGTTTGGGTCGGGTTGTTTCCCTGTGGTGCGGTGATCACCATGTTTATTCTTCAATTCACTGCCCATGTGGGCTGCTTCCAGACCGCAGAGAACTGGGACAGAGGGCCTGGCCTCTGAGTCCTCTTCCATTTCTTAAGAGCGCTCACAGCATGTCTCCAACTGTGCTGCGAAGGCCAGTGTGTTCTGCTCTCGCTGTGGACCGCTCTGTTCCTGCAGGCTGCCTGACAGGGGCCGGGACGTGAAAATCCATCACATCCTCTGGAACCATCTCAAAGGACACACTGGGCTCCGAAACACCAGCAGGACTCGGCCCAACTCAGTGATTGCATTTCAGCAGAAGCACTCCTTGTGGGAAGTCTTTTGAGGATTGCTTGCAAAAAGCCCAAGACCTATCTGAAAGGAATTTGTGTAGGAGGAGAGAAGGAGAAGGGTTTTGGGCTTTGCCTGAATCCAGTGTCCTTCGTGTCCCTCTTCGTGGGGTGTCCGTGCAGTGGCAGCACTCCAATTAATTTTTTCCCCCCTCTTTTGGGTAGAGCTATAAGCAAAAAATGGCAAGTGGTGCTGGGTGGCAGGAGTACAATCTGGTGAGTTTCACGTTAGTTTACATACTGTCTTTGTAAGTCAGATATGTCCCATACATTGGTTTCCTTGAATAAAAGCCTTCAGATTTCAAGAATTTTTGAGTTTGACTTAGTTTCCAAAATCTTTGCAAATTGAAGATGGTTCATAAGATGAATAGAAAATTTTATCTGATTAGTAATATTTTTACTTACTAGGATGTTTGGTTTCGTTTCTGAGAATTCTCATAAGTGTAACTGTGTGGGCACACATCCTGGGTATGTTTGGGTGTCTTGCAAGAAACACCAAGAAGTTTGGTGGGAAAAATAAATCCTCACCCCAACTTGAAACTTCTTTTGCTCTAGTTTCTCTTACAAGTCAAATCTCATTTGTTTTCTATTTTGGTCCACTGAGAGTATGATTCTTTTCTTCCATACTACTGGGGGGTACTTAGACATATGCTGTTTTTTTCTTGCCATTTTTTAGTTATTTTGTAAGTAGGGGATGTGACATGAATATGGCTCATCACTTTGAATTAGACATCTCTGAATCATTGGGCTTTAAATATTTGACCCATCAGGATGTTATTTCAACGAAGAGTATGGCTGTGACTTGGCTTTAATTTTTATTAGTAGTATTCTTAACTGATTAACTTTCCAGTCATCTCTACCTTTTATGGAATGATCTACATTTGTCCACTGATTTGATGGTTCTGCTCCATCAAATATTGAACCCCCACTTGTGCTTAGACTATCTCTGGATCCTCTGGTCTTCCCTGGCCTCTCCTTCTTGACAGCACTGTCACATGATTCATCACATCCGGGAGAGAGTGTTGCTCCTGCTGTTACTTTTCAGACATTTCTTGGATATAACTTTATTTTCATTCTGATAGTTGAACTTTTAAACTATCAAAAACAACAAGAAAAAAAAAATAGAACAAAATACTATCTTAACTTCCCTCTCCTCCCCAGAAAGCCAAACCAAACTAAGCAAAACCTCAACCCCAGCCAAATCCTGTTAGGATTTTGATTAGGACTGAAGTAAGCTTAGAATTAATATAGGGGAGAATTGACATTGGTATTAGTTTTCTAAGATTGCAATACCAAATTACCACAAACTATGTGGTTTAGAACAACAGACATTTATTCTCTCACAGTTCTGGAGGCCAGAAGTTGAAGATCCAGATGTTGGCAGGCCATGCTCTTACTGTAGGCCCTAAGGGAGAATCTGCTCTGAGCCTCTCTCCTGGCTTCTGGTGGTTGCTGGCAATCCTTGGTGTTTCTTGAATTGTAGATGCATCACTCCAGTCTCAGCCTCCGTTTTCACATGACATTCTCCCTGTGTCTCTCTGTGTCTTTGGCACTCTTTTTACAAGGACACCAGTTATTCTAGATTAAGAACTTGCCCTACTCAAGTAAGACCTCATCTTAACTAATTACATCTGCAAAGACCTTATTTCCACATCAAGTCATATTCTGAGGTTTCAAGAAGGATATGAATTTGGGGGGACACTATCAAATCCAGTAGACATCTTTAAAATTTGTACCAACATTGTATTCGAGAACAAGGAATGTCTATTTATTCAAGTCTTTTTAAATGTCATTTAATAATTTTTTTCATAGAGTTTATTCCTAGTTATAAGATTATTTTGTCCTTTTGTGGATGAAATAGTTTCTTTTGTTACACAACCTAGCTGGTATTGTTTCTATTTTCTATAACAAATGATAGGAAATCAATTTTGTTTTGGATGTAAAATTTATAACTCACTGAATTATCTTATTATTTTCAATGCCTTTCAGTTGGTTCTCTGGAGTTTTCCAAATTTGTAATTGTATCATCCACAAATAATTATACCATTGACAACTTTTTTTGAATACATAAACTTTGTGTTTTGTTCTCATGTCTAATTGCATGGTCTTGTAGTTCTAGGACAATGTTACATGATGGTGATGATGATAGCCATCATTCTTAGTTCTGATGTAATGGTTTCTGGTGCTAGTGGAGGGTGGGGTCTGGAGAATGTGTAGGAAGCTTCATTCCAACTAAGGCTAGACTGGCTAAAGGGGCATTTTGACAGGTTGACCTCTCACATTACTTCTCATCCTAGTGGAGCCTAGGTTGACAAGAGGAGAGTTCCAATTTTTTGGGAGCGACAGCTCACTCCTCAGGCCAACTGCTGTCAGCACCAGGATCTACCAGGCTGCCCGGGAGCCATCCCTGCACCCCTGCAAGCACCTGGGTGGACAGCTGCTCATGCCCATCCTGCATCCATGACCTCCACTTTGGCAATAGACCTCGCTCCTCCTCCACCCGAGTCTGTGTAGATGAACTCCAGCCCTCTGTGTATGGCTGGCCCCTGTGTTCTGGTTCCTGGGAATGGCAATTGGTTTGGGGCATGTGGGAGTTTGCACTTGACTCAAGCCAGGCCCAGGCATGCTAATTATTGAACTCTTTTTAAGAGAAATCTCTGCCCCATGGAATTGGGGTGAGGAAGGAGTTGGCCTAAGATTATTAGGGTCACACTTGAAGAACAGCCTGCCTGAGGCTCAGCCAGCAATAACGAGACCAAATCATGATGACAGTTTTGCTCATCTGGATCTAGTCACATCTGCAGCTGGTTATTCTTAGATTTTTATGTTATATGAGCCAATAAAGGTTCTTTGGATTAAGTGTCTTAAGTTTGCCACTTTCAAGTAGAAGACACTACATGTTAATCTCCATCTTAAGTCAAGTTTGGGAAGTCAATTAGACTTCCATGGTATAACCTGGTGTTCAAAATGGGGTAATCATGGGGCGTTTCATGTCTGCGCATTCAAATAGTAAGTACTGAGCATCTGCGATGTCAGAATACCTCATGGTCAATGCAGGAGATGATCCCGCCCTCATGGAGCTCACATTTTAGTGGAGAAGGCGGGTAATAAACACTAAACTTGATTAGTAAGTGCTAGAATGTGATCAGTGCTATGGAGGAACACAGGCAATGTGAAGGGGTTGAGGAGGCATGTTTTGGTGTTAAAAAGGGTGGGCAGGTTGGGTCTCACTGAGAAGGTAAATTTGGGGCAGAGGCAGGTGGTGTGTGAGGTAAATCACAGTATACGCCCACCGCTTGGGCAGGAGGAGGTGGCAGCAATGGCACAGCAGTGAGTTTGCAGCTGGTAACTTAGGCCAGACCGAGTGGTGGGCAGGACACTGGGAGGAGGGCCAGGGAGGCTTGAGACACCTCCTAGATCTGGACTGTTGTCAGGTGGAGCAGGGGTGGAGCAGGGACCCCTGTCCTGAGGCAAGAATCATGTCCGGAATATCTGGACAGGCCCTGCCTCTTGTCGGCTGGTCACATGCACTTGGCTCTGGTGGTCCTTTCCTTGGCACCCTGGCTGTGGTGGTCTGGTCAGTGCCCAGCTGTATGCTGAGGTCCCTTGAGCTGGTCCAGACAGTTGTGGACTTGGCTTTGTGCCTGTCCAGGTCCTGGTGCCCTGTGCCTGGCCTTGGACTTGGCCCCGGGGGCCTTAGTTTCACTCGTGGGTGGCCCAGGCAGGAGAATCCAGAACACCTGGGCGGAGAGTGCCCAGGGCAGGGCCGGGATCTCCCCCTGCTGCCTCATCTCTCTTCCCTGTCAGCCAGTACCCTCGAAGCCCAGCTCCTGCTCATATTTGTTGTTCACGTTTCTCAATGGATTTATTTACCTCATTTGCATAAGAAATACCATGCTCCCATGCTAGGAGCAGGCCCATCAGGCAGTGCAGACTCCTCCAAGGCTGAGAGCCTTGCAGGCTAGGAGCTGTTATCATGAGGCTGTCCCCTTCCAGGATCAAGGAGGGACTGGACTATCAGGCTCCTGATACAGCCTGGGGACCAAAGCTTTCTGCAGTGGGTTGAGCCAGCTTTCCCGGTCGTCAGCTGTCATGTCTGCTGCCTGTCTGTATGGGCCGTCTGGGCCGTGTGGGCCATCTGGACCAGCCCTACCAATCTAGAACCAGGGCTTGCCTACCACTGAAGAAGGCATTTCACAACAACACTGCAAAATCAAGGCAGGAGCAGCCCTGTTGTCACTTGGTCAAGCTTGTCCCAGGCTGGAAGAACTCAAATCTTGTAATATGATGTCACAGAAGGTATCCTCTGGAACCTCAGCTCTGGGCCATGCTTAGCTGGGTGATGTCAGAGGTGACACCCCAGAGAATGAACCCCAACCTCTCAACTGTCACTCTGATGACCCCCACACTAACCCCTCACCCACCAACAAAAGTTACTGCCCGCTCTTCTGTGCCAAGCAGGCTCTGTGCTGGCCTCGGGGGAAGATATGAGGGCTCCAGCCTGTGAGGATGGGCGCCATAGGACATAGGCACTACCCTGTGACCATGTGACTGCCTAAGAGGAAGAACAACTGCATCTGACTTGGGTGGGTCCTGCCTTTCCAGCATCAGTGTGGTATCACCCAGGTCTCCCTGCCTGTGTGCTAAACACCAAGCCATCCTCCTGTGCCCAGGCCACCTTCAGCCTCAGCTTAGTTGAGGCTGCCTGGCTCCACTCCAGCTCTTGCCTTTACCCAGAACTGTTCTGTGTGCTCGGCAAGCACTTCTAGCCTCAAGAAGCCTCGTTTCTAGTAATAGGATGAAAACCAACGCTGCTCAAAGGGCAGTTTCCAGGAAGGGATGACAGGGCCCCCAGGCATCCCAGGAGGGTGGAGGGAAAGCTGGGGGCAGCATGGGGAGAACAGTGGCTCAGCAAGGTGGGGTGTCCGAGAGTGCATTTTCTCTCCTCTTTGTTTTGCTACAGGAAGCCTCCAGATAATTAGTGGGTCAAAGGGAGAATCCACTAAGTTCTAAGCAGGTAGCTGGAGAGACATTGAAAGTGATATGAATGTGCCAAGCTGCCTTGAGGCCCGGAGGGGGTGGAATGCAGCCAGCTCCCTGGGACTGGGGTGTGCGGAGGGAGACTGGCAAGAGCATGAGGGATCTGCGTGGCGACTGCTGCGTTAGTGAGTAACTCTGCCTTTGCGTTTCTTCCAACCAAATTCTATGTTTGTACTTTTTAAAAATGGAGATATAATATAACAGAGTGTAGAAAGTGCATCGATATTAAGGAAATCTTTGCAGTGATTCTTTACACATCTATAGAGAAGTTTTTTGGTACTCTAAAAGCCTCCTTAGTCATCACGTTTTTCAATTTCTTTATTTTATGATGCTTTGACATCTTCTGTTGCTTTGCTGGATGAGAGAGCCTACCCTCCAGGGTAGCTAATTCCACGAGATAACAAACAACTTGTCAGCAATTCTAAGCTATGCTCCCATGGCCTCCCTTATCTAACTCTGACACCAAACCAATATCCTTTGCCCCAAGCCACCCCAGGGCCAGGCACCAGACAACTAGAGACCACTGTCATAATCCGGAGCCTGTGGAAATTATTCAAACTATCTAAACTTGCTTAAACTTGCCTCCCTGCCAATCTCATGTCTTCCCTTGGAAACATGGAGATGGGCTCTGGCCATGTTTTTTTTTTTTTTTTTTTTTTTGACTCCTTCTGCCTCCCAACTGACCTGGTGCTTCCCCATGTGGCCCTGAGTGGCCTGGTATACCTTCTTCTCTTGAGAATTGTAACTAGTAAAATTTTTCAAAGGCACTTGTCTCTGTTTCTGTCATGTCATCATCTGATTAAAACAAAATCACATTTCAAGATGGCCCCCTCATGTCCCTTGCTACTCTATACACTCCTCCATCCCAAGGGGTAGGTGCTGCTGTGATTTCTGTCATGACAGAGTTTTGCCTGTGCTTCTCCTTTATATAAGTAGAACCATTCAGTATTTTCCCTTTTCTGTGTGGCTTCTTTCACTCAGCATAGTGAGATTCATCCACATTATTGAGAATATTGTGTTGTTGTTGTTGTTGTTGTTCTTCTCCTCCTCCTCCTCCTCCTCCTCCTCCTCCTCCTCCTCCTTCTTCTCTCTCTCTCTCTCTCTCTCTTTCTCTCTCTCTCTCTCAATAGTAATCCACTATATGCATATGCTGCAATTTATTTACTTATTTCTTTGTTGATGGGTATTTGAGTTTTCGATTATTTGACTCCAACTGATTTCTCCCTCTCTGTACCTGTTTCTTGTAGGGTTTCACAGCTCATTGTCATTAGATTCTTTTGCAACTATGATGTAAAGTGCAAGTATCTTACAAGTTGCAACTATGTGTGTCATGTATTTCTGTCTGCTTGAGCCGAGTGCCCAGTGGCAGGTTTCTTCATTTAGCAAATGGTTCTTGAGCCTAGGCGCTGTCCTAGGTGCTGGAAACCTCCCACTAGGGGATGCATTCTAGTGGTGATGCTGGTGGGGAAAGCACAGTAGTAAATAAGCAGGAAAGTAAACAATATAATTTCAAGAAATAATGTACACACTAAAGAGAAAATAAAGAAGGGTGAATGCAGACAGCGAATGTGTGGGGGCGGTTACTATAGGTCAGGTAGTCAGGGCAAGACTCTCTGAGAAGGTGCTTTTTTAAAATAGATACCTGAATGCAGTACAGGAGAAAGCCTTCTGGGGGAAGAACAGTCCAAGCAGAAAGGAACATCATGTGCAAAGGTCCTGAGGCAGAAATGTACTCTCTTAAGGTGCAGCAAGAAACCCAGAAGAGCTGGAGAAGTGAGAGGTAGGGGGTGTGATCATGAAGCCTTGGCCTCAAAAGACTGACTGACAGACAAACCCTGGTTATTCAGATGTGGGTGTTTGGAAGACCTTCTAAACAGTGGTAGTATTTGTCCAATAATAAAATTTGAACTTTTCAAGTGAAAATGAGAGTTTTGGAAAATGTGTACACTGTGAGTTTAGTAGTTTCTCAGTCCTTAAAGACTTTTATGATGATATCAGTGAATGTGATTGTTTTTAACATTGTTTAAAGAAATATGTCAACATTTGGATCAATATTTTCCAAATAAACATGCACCATATTTCTGTTGTGAGAGTTAGTCCTCCATCGTGGCTTTCCCCTACTCCTGCAGGTTGTGTTGGGTATGCCAAGAATGCAAGACCCTGATACTTTTTTAATCCAAGCTATTTCTCAGAAGTGTTTGTAGAAACAGTGAGCAAACTCAGAAAATTTTCTCACTGTGTGCTATAAAATAGGTAGATGCCCAAGCTCAGGGTCCTTCAGCTGCCACAACCCCCTGTAAGTGTAGCATCACTTTGGATCCCTTTGAATCACTTCTGTGGGACTTGGGGGCCAAAGTGAAGTGATATAAGCAGGCTGGTGCTCATGTTACTTGCTGTGGAAGCTTGCTGTGAATAATAAAGTTCTTTGTCTCTGACACAGGAATCTTGTGTCTTTTACCAGCATCTGTGAAGCAGTAACAAGTTAATTTATCAGCTTGTAATTAGGATAAAACCAATCCCAACCCAGACAAAATCATACATGAACAAAAGACCCATTCAATGTATAGCCCAGATGAATGAATTTTAATGGAACATAGTACAAAAAGTTTATTGCTGTTGTTTCAAAGTTCACACTGCATCATCTATGCTAGTATCAGGTGAAGAGAAGTAAGTACAGGCTTTTGCACACCCCTGGGCATGCACACCTCCTTCTCTTGAGTTTGAGCTCTGAGGGCTCATTCATTCCAGTTCTGACACTGGCAACTAATCTTTATGAGATTGCTACTTGTAGAGTTCTGATGTAGTGTCATGTAAGAATATATATAATTATTTGAAAAGGCTATTAGAATACTCCTCCTTTTTTTTAAGGCATCTTTGCAGGAATTCTTCATATGCTTCAACCAAACAACACATCACAACAGACTGAAGGCAAGAGAGAGAACCCAGCTGTCTTCTCTTAATCCAGGCATTAAAGGGATTTGCAAAACTGAGGAAAAATGGTATGCTTTGCACTACTTTTTCTTTTTCTTTTTTGTCTTGGAAACTATAGTTAGTTTTTATAAAAATGTGTTATTTATATAAGCATGCAAATGGGCTTATTACTTTAAAAATGAGTCAATGAATGAGTGTTTTAAAAACACCTCTGTTTAAAATTTCAACATGGTAAACACTGATGGATATAACTCACACAAACAAAAACTATTTGGGGTTCTCAATAATTTCCAACAGTGTAAAGGGGTCTTGAGACCAAAGTTTGAGAACCGCTGGTCTGAATATTTAACAGTCATTAAGTGAAGACAACATATTAATAAATAGAATGTGTCATGGCTTCAGCCTTGAAAATTATATATTTTAAATGTCCTGGAAAGCCAGATTCAAACCTAGAATTCTTGGACTCTCAGAGTTCCATGCTGGGATATGGTAGAGGGGGCACTTGCAGCATCTGACCATACTTTCTCTTCTCACCAGGCTCCTGACAGCCCTGAAACAGATGCTCCTTGGCCATCCCTTAGGCCTGGTGGTTGTGTGGTCCACTCTCTAGGATAGATCCATGCAAGAGGCTTGCGCTGGGTCCTGCAACTGAGCTTTGGCTGTTCGGGCAAGGACTGGTGGGGTCTGGGGGACCCAGAGCATGTTCTAGAGGGTGAGGGAGTGGGCTCCAGGTGGACACCTCCCCTTGACCTCACCCCATGAGGAGGGGCATGGCTAGAAGAAGGTACAGGTATGTTCTAACAGCGGTACTGCTCCCTATCAGCCATCACTTAGCACACAATATAAAGGCTTGCTGATTAAATGGAAGATTCCAGGTCAGCAGTGGAGCCTGTGTTCTCTATATCTGCCACCAAGTCCTTTCGTGACTCTGGCTGGTCACTTCCCCTCTCCTGGCCTCTGTTTTCTTTACTGTATGAGGGATGTGGATAGGTGTGCTCCTGAGTGTTCTCCTAGGAGTCGTGTTTCTTCCAAGAGTACAATCTTTGAATTGCTGTTGAAACCCCAATGGCCTTTATGCTGTGTGGATTTAACTGGTTGGTTCGAGAAAAAATTCTTTTTCTTTTTTTGGGGAAAATGAATATTATGAGAATTTCTTTCTTAAATGAGTTGCTATTTATTTAGCACAGAAGCCAAGGGAGAAAGGCTCATACCAAAGAGGAAAATACAACTATTTCTCTCTTGCTTAAAATGTCTTTCATATTGCTCAAAGATTATATATACATATATGTTTTTAATCAGTTACATGTTCCAAATATATTTTAAAGGATATGATCAACTTATAGCAGTTTTCAGAAAATAGCTTCTAAATATAATTTTTTGGAGATGGCCATTACAAAATCACTTCCACTGAATTTACCAGATATCTATGTGAATGTTACATGGCACATGTATGATCTGAGCGCAATAACCTGAATGGAGTCTGCTATGGTTAAGAAATAAGTTTTAAAGCCTGTTTTGTGGAATAATGTTGGGTGAAACAAGGAAGTGAAGTGCATAGACCTACCTTCAAAGAGTTTATGCTGTCCTAAGAGATATCCAATTGTTTATCCATCCATCCATCCATCCATCCATCCATCCATCCATCCATCCATCCATTTATCCTCCTATTCCATCCATCCATCTATCCCAATCATCCGATTATCTATACAATCACCCATCCATTCACCCACACATCCATTCATTCATCTATTTATTCCATTCTTCTATCTACCCATTTATTCCATGGCTTGCTCCTCCTGTCCTGGCAGAGGTCCTGTCAGACTCTCCACCCACTCACCCCTGCAGTGACATGGCCTTGAGGTGGAGACAGATGCATAGATGGCAGAACACGGGCTGCAGTTCTCTTAGGCTGGGGCTCATGTCACTGTCCCTGGCTGCATAGCATTTACTAAGTAAAAGTCGTCGCTCTGGAGATGCAGGGTTTATTGACACTGAGAGATGAACATTGTCTGGTCTGCAGGTCTGCAGAGAAAGCTTCTTGTGTTTCTGGGCAGAGGCTCAGGGGGAAGTTGTCCACAGGGGCCTAGGAGCTGGCAAAGGGTCCTGGCCTGGAGGGGACGGACTGTGAGCAGCTGGGGAGGCAGGAGGGCACTGCTTTTGCCCTCTGAGGGACCTGGTGTCTGGAATGTGTGGGGTGACGCTGCCTGCAGGTTTGCCCTGAGTGGCTAGTCCTGGCTCCAGGGGCCACTGTCCTGCGCTTTCTCTTCCTCAGTCCTGTCCTGGGCCCTATACCCTGGACTGGGTTCAGCCCCAGCTTTTAGGAGGACACCCTTGTTCCATACTTGGGGGCTCTGCAACCAGGGTGGTTATAGGCTCTCCAAGCCTAGGCAGGACCCGTTGTGGGTTCTGGACACTATTTCTCGCCCTTGGGCACTGTCTGGCCCTGTCCCCATGGTGTGGGGTTGACCACATGCCTCAAGGAGCTTCAGGACTCAAGGCAATGGTCATTATCCACAGGCCCTGTGGCTGGGCCCTGGTTCCAGAAAAGTGGCTTAGCAAGCAGATGGTGCCCTCTGACCCATGTGGTCTTCTAGACGTTGCTGACATGCTGACTTTTGGTGCCCCAAATTGTCACATAGACAGAGGCGCCACAAAAGGCATTTTCCCAGGGCTGCATACCCTAGGGAGTGTCTGCAACAGCCCATGAGCTGTGTACTGGGTACCAGTAAATGCCAAGCACCCACCATCTTCCTTTGCTCTCTTGCCTGATTCGCTCTTTGCCAGTACAACCTCTGGGCAGACTGTTGGCTGCTTGCCCACCAGTAATTCTTGCCCCGCCAGCTTATTTCTTTTTGTCATCACTCTGATTTTGATTCAAGAAGTCCTGGTGGGTCCCAAGTAGTCTTCACTCCCCTTGGCTACTTTCTGCTCTTCCCTTCTCTGTGCCTAGCACTGAGGCATTTGAAGGAATGGCTCACGTTCCCATCTGCCCATGTCCCGAGGGAGTCTGCACCTGCTGCCTCTCCATCTCGGGCTGCATCCCCACCTCACAGCGGCCAGATCTGGTGTTTCCTGTTGCCATAGACAGCCTGCCACAGACACCAGGCGTCTGTGAGGACAGGTTCAGTGTGTACAGGACCGAGGAGGGGAGCCTTCACTTGGGTGACAGAGGCTTCCTCCAGACAGCAGATAAAGGTCGCTCTTAAATTCTAGAACAAAAACACCTACTTATCTGGGAAATGTCAGAAAGAGAAACGGCTGCCCTTTGCTATGCTGAGACCTCGGCAGGGTGCAGCAGGGAGCCACTAGAAGGACAGATGCTGTCAAGGTGAGGCCCAGCCTGCTCTAGCTCAGGGAGGGGAGATGATGGGAGACTCCCCCACAGGCCCGTTCTGAGGCCCGGATTGTATGGGCTGGGGGTCGAGGAAGGTGGTGGCGTGGCGGGAAGAAGCAGTGCATATGCCTGACTTGCTGGGAAGAACTGTTCCCTGGACATCACCCCAAACGACAGCTTGCTAACATTACATCAAAACCTAGATGCTTGGAGTCTCTTTGAAGACACCAGTCCTGGGCTGATATCTGCTCATGGACACGGGTAGGGCATGGGGGAGTCAAGGAGAGCTGCCCACAGCTCCGGGCCAGCCTGCCTCCCTCCTTGCTAGCCTGCTTGGCTCTTATGGACGTCCCAGCTGGGGCCCAGTATTGAGTTGTGAGTCCACACCTGGCTAGGTAAGCTCCAGGTGAGCCGCTCATTCTCTCCAGATGGCTCCCTTCTGTACCCACTGTCCTTTCCTCTCTGTCCAGTTCTCACCATTTAACAAAGTTCCGCTTGGTTCCCAGGCTATGGGCAGCTCATCCCACTGCAAGCCCCTTCTAGCATCTCTTTGTGCATCTTGGCCCTGAACTGGATTGTCTGGAGGCCTCACCATCTTCCAGGGTCTCCCACAGAAGAATCAAGAAAACCCCAAATGTCAGGCAGCCCTCTTCCTGCCCAGCATTCTGACTGCAGGTGGTACCCAAGGCAGCAGCCTGTTACTGGCTCCAGAGGCTTTGGAGTGTCCCCCTCATAGCCATCCTTGTGGATTAGTTGGGGGTGCTGGATACCCATAGACTAAGTTCTGTGAGGGCTGGGCCTGCATCAGTCTGCTTGGGTTGTGACTTAAGCAACAGAAACTTATTCTCTTACAGTTCTGGAGACTGGAAGTCCAAGATCAAGATGTCAGCAGGATAGTTACTTTCTGAGGCCACTTTTCTGGGCTTATGGATGGCTGCCTCCTCCCTACATCCTCACAGGTCTTCCCTCTGTGTGTGCGCGTGTATTTCAGTCCTAATCTGCTCTTCATATAAGGACACCAGTCATACTGGATTAGAGTCTGCCCTTATGACCTCCTTTTACCTTAATTATTTCTTTAAAGGCCATATTCTGAAGTAATGGGGGTTAGGGTGTCAATCTAGGAAAGGGACACAATTCAGCCCAGAATAGTTACCGAAAGCCAGCACTGGAGTGCTGTCATCACCCTCATCTTTATAGCCGAAGACATGGAGGCTGGAGAAGCAGGGTAACTTTCAGGAGGGACTCTGCTTGACCTGAGGACCAGCCAGGTTACCTAAGAAGCCCTCCTCAGGCTCATCTCTGGGGTCATCTCTGGTAGACCAGGCTGCGACCCTAAACCTAGCAGTGTTGTGGGGCGCCCCCTCCTAGGGGTGGCAAGCACGGAGCCTGGGCCACAGCTGGGGGACAGGGCTGGGGCCTGGAGCACACAGACACAGTGCCAGCACCCACCATGCCTGGAGAATTTGTGGTGCTGTTGGCAGGGAACCAAGGAACCCACTAGATTGTGTCCCACAGGGCGGCTACAGAGGAGAAGCCTTGCAGGTAGGGCTGTCCCATGCAGCCAGCAGCCATCACACCTGGCCCATGGTGACAGCCCAGCGGACAGAGTACAGGTCTGATGGGGACTTCTTGGGTGGTGGAGTGGTTTGGACAGCTGGCTTGTCCATAAGAACCCTCACCCCCTGGGGAAGTTTGCAGGGGGCTGCAGATGCTGCCTGGGTAGATGGGGACCACCAGCCACTGCCACTGAGCTCACCCTGCTGACGTGACTCCGCCAACCATCTTGCTCTGATGAAGTCAGCCCTGTCAGCGTTCCTGACTTGTGTTTGGGTGGCACCTTATGTCTCCATCATTTGCCATTTTAAAATCCATGGAACTGTGGACATTTGTGGAAAACTATGAAACTCCATTCTCTTGAACTTTTAAATGAATATGTAGCTCTTTAATAAGAAAGATACATTTCTGCCATCATGTAAATTGTTGCGTATATAAACATGTCATTCAGTATAATGTGGAATGTTGAGCTGACAAGAAAGGCAAGCATTTCTGTAGAGGACGGGGTGATGGCAACGTCCACCTGTACTTGGTGGAGGTGGCAGAGCTGCCTGGATGTTGTTACACTGAATGCTCCAAAGGGCTTCAAAAGGCAGCTTGCATTTCTAGTCCCATTTTACAGACAAGGAAACTGAAGTCTGGCCTGACTGTGTACTTTCCTGAGGTCACATGACTAAAGAGTGCCCGGCCACAGCCTCAGCTGCCAAGCTGTCCTCCGAAGGACAATGGAGACTGATGAGAGAGGCTGGGAGGTGGCAGCCGTGAGTTGGGACTTTGCAGCAGAGTGTCCTCTGAAATGTTTGAGTGCAAATCGCGGACCTGGACTCTCATTTCAGGTTCCCACAGGCTCCACGCACACGCGCTGGTCTGCATGCTGGAGTTTAAGCTGCAGACAGAGTTGATTAGATTTGACTTTATCCTTGCTTTGAATTATTCATGCCTCTCCTCTAATTTCCCTGGGAATAATTTAATAATGCAGAGCAGCAGGAGGGCACCTGGCTGGGTGGCTCTGTGATGCATTGGCCCAGGGCTCTGTCATGTATGCTGGAACCATCTTTCCTTTAAAGCAAAGCCCTCCCTGAGCACTCAGGACCTGGGAACGCTGCCCTGGCAGCCTAGGGCTCCCCAAACCTCCACCCTCCTGCATCGCAGGCCCGCTTGAGTCTGTCCCCGAGCCCTGTGTGCTCTCTCCCTGCAGAGCTCCTGTGCTCAGTGCCTGGCCCTGCTCCTGCATCCTGGGTCCCGGTTCCCATTGTCTGCCATCCAGACCACACTCCCTGGTGTCCCAGGGCATATGGGGCATAGTCCTCTGGCCGCAGTGCTTTTCTGCCCAGACCCTCAAAGGGTACCCACCCATTTCTCCCTGGCAAAGGTCCCAGCTTGTTAGCTTGGCATTCGAGGCCCTGTGGCCCTGGCCTGTGGGTCAGGCACATCCCTTCCTGGCCCACTCTGTGGAGCTGACTGAAGGGCGGAGATATGCTGCTTGTCCCCCACAGCAGCCTTTTCTATGTGCATCTCTCCCATGGGGAAGGTGGGCCCTGAACACACATCCTAATGGCCTCACCTCCAGGTCATAGTTCAGTGGGGACAAGAGAGTTGTTCAGGGCCCAAGTCCCAGCTAGCTGCACCTGTCCAGTGACTCCCACCCCGCAGGCAAACACACCCTTCATGTCCTCCAGAGGGCCACAGGGCCTAGTTGAGGGCTGCTGCCTCTGACCTCAGAGCTGACCCCAGCCCTGGGCCACGAAGGGGTGGGCAGCTTGTCCTGGAGCCCTGAAAGGCCCACACTTCAGGCCAGGGGAGGTGCTGCCTGTGGGCCTAGGCAGCTGGGCTTCTCATTCTCCTGGGATAAATCTTCCACCAGCGTGGGAACAGATCAAGGGGCAGAGCTGGATTTAATGCTTCTCCGTGGCCCATTGAGGGAGGACAGAGGCCCAGGGGGTAAAGGGGACAACAAGAGGAGAAAAGTGAGGGGTTATTCAGTGATTGCCATTTGCTGGGAGCTGCAATGAAGGCTCTCCTGGATTAGCCCACGGTCTTGGCAACCTGTGAGGTGGGCACTACCACCCTTGTTTTACAGAGGGGAAACTGAAGTACAGAGAGGGTAAGTGACTCTCCCAGAGCCACACAGCAGGTCAGTCAGAATCGTGGTGTGTCTGCTTTCAAAATCCACTCTCTTGGTTGTTACCTGGAGGTGGGGCCAGGAGGGAGAGATAATTTCAGTGTCTTCACCTGCAACTGGAGTGGGCTGGGCTACATGATTTCATCTACTCCCATTCATCCATCCTCCTTCCCTCCCTCAATTCCTTCCTTCCTTCCTTCCTTCCTTCCTTCCTTCCTTCCTTCCTTCCTTCCTTCCTTCCTTCCTTCCTTCCTTCCTTCCTTTCTTCTCCACACACTCCCATCCCTGTGATTGTTGACAGAATTGGGCCTGCACTAGGGACACTGGTCTCTTTTGTCTCTTTGTTTCTCATGGCTACATTGAGCTTCTCCAACAAGACCCCTGCTGCCCTTCCTATAGGAGCAGCTGCCTAAGGTCCCCCACTGTCTGTGCTGGGCTCAGTCAAGGTCACCGTGTCACCAGATCACCAAGACTTCCTGGGTCCAATGAGCTCTCCAGATGCTCTGACTGCCTACCTGGGCCCTGGACAGGATGGGCTAGGCCTAGGGCCTACCTAGAGGTAGAGTCCTGGGGCTCAGGGCCCCACACAGGCCCAGAGACCCTAAGGGCCTGGGGATGGCGAGTGGAGGAGCCCCAGGAAAACCGTCTGGGGGCTATGGCAGCCTCTCCTCATCAGGGTGGCCAGTGCTCCATGGCGTCCACCCTGCTTGCCTTTCTCCAACCCAGGGTGACTCCAAGGTGCCCACACCGGGCCTAGCTCCTGGGGGTTGGCAAAGCAACATGGTGATTTGTGGAGGTTGGCCTGGGAGATACTGGGGGGCGAGCCTGGCTGATGGTGAGGGTCGTTGGGTGGTGGGCGCAGGGCACAGAGCTGTACCGAGTGGAGGGTGGGGCTTGGTGATGAGATGCTATAGGAGGTCATGGGATGGGGTCATCCACAGGGCCATGGGGCATCTGATGTGGAGAAGACTGTCAGTCCTTGTAGGACAGGGGCTTTTCCCAGGTTGCACAGAAATGGGCATTGACAGGTGACTGATGAGGAAAACTTGGCATGAGGTGGGAGAGGGAACGTTGGGGCAGAGGGAGATTTGACTGGAAGAGGGGGAGATGTGATGGTGATGAGCTTTGAAGATGGAGGCGCCTAAGGTCACCACCAGAAGCTGAGGCAGGTAAGGAAAGCTTCTCCCCCAAGGCCTCTGGAAAGAGCCAGTTTGCTAAAGCTTTGATGTCAACCCAGGGATGACTTAAGGAATGATTTCCATAACTGTAAGAGGATAGATGTGTGTTGTTTTAAGTCACTGAATTTGTGGTAGTTTGTTACAGTGGCAATAGGAAACTAATACAGTGACCATACTCAGAGTGAGCCAAGAGTGTGACAAGGTCACATTATAAGAGGTAGAGAGCCAAAATTGTGGAAGTGATGACTCTTCTCTGTGCACTCCACTGGGACCTCAGTGTTTGGATGGCAGTCTGGGCTCCACCCTTGGAGAGGGACGGAGACAAATTAAAGGGAGGTGGCCACTTTTTTGGGGGCGATTGTCCAGTCCCCTTCCTCTGAGAACTTCTCTCCACCCCTCCCAAGGATGGACCACAACAGCTAAATTTATGCCACATGGTCCTCTCACCTTGGTCACAGTTGATTTGGGCAGGGAGGACAACTAACTGCAGCTTGGCCAAGCAGATGCTCTCTCCCAGGAGTCTGTAAATTGAGGCAGATTCTTGTTGAGTCTGGAAGCCCACTGATGAACTGAGTTGAACTCAGGCTCCTGAGCAGCTGTCCTTCATTGCACACTCAGAGAGGTGGCAGAAAGAATGGATCAAGGGGGTATACCGTGTTGCCTATGGCCCTCAAATCCATCGGCATAAATTTGCTCATGACAATCTCTTTTCTTTCTTTTTGGTGGAATTTTTTTATTGAGACAAAATTCATGTAACATAGAATTCACTATTTTAAGGCATACAATTTAGTGGTTATTCATGTACTTACAATGTGGTGTAGCTATCACTACGAATTCCAGAACATTTTCTTCATCCCCTAAAGAATCCCCATCCCCAAGTAGTCACTCATCACTTCCCCTTCTTCCAGACCCTAGTGACCACTCAGGGAGCTTTCTGTCTTTATAGATAACCTGTCCTGGACATTTCATATAAACGGAGTTGTGCAATATGTGGTCTTTTGTCTGGCTTCGTTCACTTAGCATTATGTTTTCAAGGTTCATCCATGTTGTAGCCTGTGTTGATGTTTTATTTTTTTTCATGGGTGAATAATAGTCCATTGTATGGATAGGCCACATTTTGTCAATCCATTCGTCAGTTGGTGGACATATGTTTTGTTTCTCCTTTTTTGCTGTTATGGATAATGCTACTGTGAACATCTGTGTGCTAGTTTTGTGTGGACATGTTTTTAGTTCTCTTGGGCAGGTCCCTAGGAGTGAAATTGCTCAGTAAACATAGCTTTACAATGTAAAGCTATGCTTACCTTTTTGTTCTCTAACTCATGAATGTCTGTAAGAGCTATAGCACTACCTTCTTTTCCATTTCTGATATTATTTTCTTGCACTTTCACTTTTTTTGCTCATGCTCTGCAGGAATGATTAATTTTATTTTGCTTCTCAAAGAACCAACTTTTGGCTTAGCTGATTCTCTTAATTGGAAGCCTTAAAATTTTACTGACTTATGCTTATATTTTTATCAACACTTTCTTTTGCTTATTTTGCTATTATTTTTAGCCTTATTTTTTCTAATAGTGTGTTTAAAACAATATTTGCCAGTAAGCACAGCCTCAGTTGCGATCTTGCAAATTTCGATACGTGGTATTTTCATTATCGCTAAGTTTAGCATATTTCCTAAATTATGATGTGATTTTTTTTCTTTGATTCATGAATTATTTCAATGTGTACTTTTTCAATTTGCAAACTGCAGGCCCTGGTCTCGATTCCCTGTCCTTGTATCTTGTGAACCTCAGTCTCTTAACTACCTCCTTGGGAAGCGGCAAATGTATTTGTTTTCTATGCTGAATAACAAATCACCATGAATATAGTGGCTTACAACAATAACTATTCATTAGTTCACAGAAGTCTGGCTTCTGTTACAGGACTGGGTTCTCTGCTCAAGGTCTCCCAAGGCTGTAATCAGGATGTCAGCCAGGCTGCATCTCCCCTGGAGCTCATTGTTGGCTTTCAGGCTCATTCAGGTCATTGGCAGAACTCAATTCCTTGAGTTTTTGGGACTGAGATTCTGGTTTATTTGCAGGCTGTTTGCTAGTGGCCGCCATCAGCTACTAGATGCTGCCTGCACTTCTTGCAATGTGCATCTTCTAAGCCAGCAGCAGAGAGTCTCCCCAACATTAACTCTCTCTCACACATTGAATCTCCTTTGCCAGGAGAAAACTTGTCCCTTTTAAGAGCTTGCCTGATTAGGCCAGGCCCACCAAAGATAATCTCCCTATTTTAAGGTCAATTGATTTGGGACCTTAATTATATTTATTATATTTGCAAAATCTTTTCCCAGAGATGCCTAGATGAATGTTTGATTTAATAACCTGGAGAAAGAGGCAGGGCTCTTGGAGCTGTCTCAGAATTCTGGCTGCCACACAGTCTTGTATGCTGGGTTTACCTCCTAGGCCCACATATTCTCCCAGATCCTGGAACAGGAATGGTTCGTTATCTTGTTAGCTTTCTGATGGATTTGAACATATTTTTAAGTTCTTGGTCCAGTTTTTCTTCTTTTCCTCTGTGGGATGATTGGTCCAAATTATATACCCATCATTATTAGAAGCAGAGCCTACTCTATTCTGATTAAAAAAAAACTTGGACTCTTAGGAATAAAAGAAAGCTTCCTTAACTTGATAAAGGATGCCTTTCAGGAATCTAAAGCAAATATCACATTTAATGGTGAAATATTAGATGGATTCCTGTTAAAAGTCAGGATTGAGATAAATTCAGGTTCTCTGTCACTGCTTCTAGCTAAAAGGCAGAGGCTTGGCAATAAAAACGCTAAAATTGTGAAGGAAGAGAAAAAATCCACTATTCATAGATAGATAGGATCCTCTACCTAGAGAATCCAAGAGGTTCAATCAGCTGTCAAATTGCTAGAGTTAATTAGAGTTCAGCAAGATGACAACATGAAAGCCAATAGTGCTCCCAACTATGGCAATAACTAATTAAAAGCCTAATAGGAATAAGATGCCAATGACAAGAGGCACAAAACCTCAAAATATCTGGGAATGACTCTAACAAGAAAGGGAAGGCTTTAAATGCTGAAGTCATGAAACTTTACTGAAGAACATAGTAGGAAATCTCAATCAATGGTGAGAAATATCACCTTCAATGATGGAAATATTCAATATCCTGAAGACTTCATTTTCTCCAAATTAATATAAGTTTGATAGAAATCTCGATCAAAATCTCAGCAGGGAGGATTTTTTGTGAAGTCATCAAACGGATCCCCAAATTCATATGGAAGCAAGAAGAGTGAAATGTTTCTAAAAAAGAATAACAATGGGGCTGTGCCAGGTGTCTCTAGGATGCTAGGATCACTAGAATGTGAAATAGTGCGGTGTTAGCACAAGAAACAAAACAGCCATTGGGCTACAGAGAGAGGCCAGAATGACTGCTGCAAATGGGGATTTAGTGAAAGATAGAAGTGGCATTTCTATCAGCGGAAAGAGCTTTTTCCCCTCTTCTTTCTTAATAAATAGGGTAGGGTCAAATCGTTCTTGGTATCAGTCAGGGAAGGCCCACTCAGGAAAGGAGAATATGCAAAACAGAAGGGATTGAGTGCCCGAAACTGGTCACAGAGGTGATGGAAGATCTGGCAAGCCAGCAGGGAGCTAAGATGCCAGCAGGGACCAGAGAGGCAGCCAGACCCAGTCTAGGTTGGAGGACAAAGCACACCGAGGTCAGCTGGCAGAGGCTGGTGGGTCAGCTGGGAGCTTGGAGGGTTTACTGAGGGGGCGGGTGCAGTTCTTTCTAGAGAAATCACCTGGGTGGGTGGGTGGGACTGTACTTTTCTCTTGCTTCCAGTCTCCTTCTGGTGCCTTCTATGGACTGAGCCCAGTGGAAGCCAGGGGACAAGGTGGCATGGGGAAATGCAGCCTGTAGGGTCAGCTTTTATGGGGCGATGATAAGCCGGAGAACGGCCGAGACAGAGGTGGAGGCAAACAGGTCAACACAGATGAACCATTCTCAGGAAGGGGGAAAAATGTTAGATCCTTATTTAATGGCTTTCAAAAAATAAATTTCAGAGCAATCAATATGAAACAAAAGAATTAAAGTATTAAGAAAATGTGGGAGAATATGGTTACAACCTTCGAACACACAGAGCTTTAAGGAAACACATTAAAAATAAACCATAGAAACCAAGGACAGGACTGATACAGTTGGTGATATGAAACTGAAAATCTTCTTTATGACAAAAGATGCCATAAGCAAGTGAGAAACATGACAAAGAGAAAACTTTTTCAACATGTAAAGGAGACAAAAGACTAATCCAAGAATATGGAGGCAGTTCTACAAGTTGATTATAAAAAGACAAACCAACTCAGAAGAAAAACTGGCAATTCCAAGAAGAGAATGTTCAAAAAATTCTGAGATGGGAAACTATAAACAGACAATAAAAATGAATTGATAATAACTTCACTAGTTACTTGAAAAATGCAAATTAAAACAACAGTGAGATACTATTTTCTGATAAAGTAGTAATTGAAAGACAGTGGTGGGTGTCCTTTGCCCCTTCTTCTTCGTCTTTTCCAACTTTCTGATCTTGGGAATGCAGCTGTGATGGCTGGAACCACAGCACCAATCAGGAGGCCTAGTGAACATTGGCCAGATATGAGGGAGTGACCAGCAGGTCCCTGGGGACTTCAGGAAGCAGAGGGGCTGGTAGCTCCCGCCCACTCCACTCTGTGTTTTAGTGTGTTAGAGGCCTACACTGCTATCTTGTTTGTTTTCAGTTCCTATTACAGCCAGATTGATTCCTCATTGGTATAGGGTCTAGGTGAGCACAAGCACTGTTCTGAACTGAATTGTGTCCCCTAAATTTATATGTGGAAGTCGTAACCCCAGTACCTCTGAATATGACTGTATGAAGTAAAAATGAGGTTTATGAGTGCGTCCTATCCAATATGATTGGTGTCCTTACAACAGGGAGAGATTAGCACATAGACATGCCCAGAGGGGTGACCATACGAGGTCACAGCAAGAAGGGGGCCATCTACAAGCCAAGGAGAGGGGCCTCAGGAGAAACCCAACCTGCCAACACCTCCATCTTGCAGCCTTTGAGACTGTGAGGAAACAGACTTCTGTTGTGGATGCCTCGTCCGTGGTGCCCTGTTGTGGGCCCGAGCAGAATGACCCAGGCGTGCTGGCGGGCAGCTGGGCTGTTTACGACAGTTAAAATGGCTCCTGTTCTGATTCAGCTACCCGCTTCTCTCTGCACAAGGGACTTGCGCCTGGCACCTGGAACTGTGCTTGGCATGCCACAGGGCTGATGACATAGCTGTTTTAACTTGTGAATTGTGCACATGGCTCTTGGCTGTAGTGTCGTCCACATGTGTGTCAACATGTAGACAAACGTCCAGATGTACACACAGACTCGTGCTGTGACCTTAGGGTGCTTACCTTGGCAGAGGGGATGCTGAATTTGGGCTGCTCACAGATACCTCACCTGCAGGGTCTCACATGGTTTGAACTAAGCAGACAGCAACCTCCCCTGTCCTGTTTGCCCATCTCATTGTGGTGTCTCTTTTCGTCAGACCCCTCCATCCTGCTCTTGACTCGCCTGTCCCTGAGCTGCCAGCTTGCCTCTCTGGCCTAGTGCTGCTGGGTTCCTACCCAGCAAGGTTGGTGCACATCTCCTTAAATTCATGTCCGGGTTCCAGCCCAGGGGGAGTGGCCAGAATGACACAGCAGCCTACCAACCTCTAAAGGGCCCCTGGGGCTACAGAGAGAAACTGAGCTGCACACTGGGGCTTCAAAAGTACTTTCTCAAGCCCCTGTCTTCCATTATGTTTGTACACGGTGTTGATCTTTAGGGTCCACGGCAAATGCTTACTGAGAGTCATCAGAGCAGATGGTTTTGGGGGTGCTGTGTCCACAGATGCCCTACCAGCCAGAGGGGAAACGACTGGTGTGGTGGGCAGTGCTCCTGGTGTGGAGGAGAGAGGCAGGCAGTGTGGTGTGTACAGCTAGTGTGGGCAGGCCCCTGTGACAGGTTGGGAGCTGTGATCATCTCTGCCATGCTTACTTCAATGGAGACTTAAATCACTGCCTGCAACTCACACAAAGAAAATGGAAACAACCAGAATCCCCTGCAACCACCAAAAAAAGGTATTAAGCAGAAAACAAATGGACCCATTATTTCTCTTGTCCTGCAGGCCGGGGAGTCATGAGGGGAAGTGAATTGCTAGCTGCCTTTTCCAGAAGTCACTTTTTTCAGAAGCCTCATCCTGCCCCCTCTCTGGCCCTGTCGCTGCCAGAAAGGATGGAAGTGGCAGCCTGGGACAGCTGTGCTCCTGGCTCCTCAGTCTGCCATTCGTGTGAGTGCACATGTAGCTTCTGCCTCTCCCTTTTTCAGACCCCCAGGCATTTCCAGACCCTGGGCCCCAGCCAGGCTGAGCAGAGGCTTCAGTCTCATTTGTTTATGACACCTACATCCTGGGCACCCTGAACTGGCAGCAGCCCCCGCTCTGCCTACGGGTGGGGTCCATCCACACAACTAGCCTCCACCTGCTACTTATGTCCTGACAGCCTGATGTCCTGCCCTGTGCCCCAGCTTGCTTGATGGAACCTGGTCAATAGCTGAGTCCTGCTCTACTGAGAGCCATTGGGGAAACTTTCAGCCCTGATGGCCCCTCACCAATCCCATGGCCTCCTGGGACCCAGCCCATGACTCTGGTTTTTTGAGACACTGGGGTGCCCTCCCTCATTAGCCAGAGCAGCAATTTTGCCCAGTCTTGCCTGGCTGCCTTCTCTCCTCCCTAATAGCCAGAAGGGTCTGCGCCCAGTCACGTGGTCTTCTGCCCAGATGGGCTGTCATGGAGGGGTGTGAGGCCAGGACACTAGCCAGTGGCAAGGCAGCCTCTGGACTCTGCAGATCCAGCAGTCAGAGCAGGAGCCTCCTTGGACCCGAGACAAAACTGGAAGCCAGAGCGGCGGCTGCTCCTTGGTGTGATGCAAGGGGGAGCAACAGCACAGCCTGAAGCCAGACTACCGAAGACTGCTCAGATGAGCTGCTCGTCCATCAGGCAGTGAGGGCAGGGTCCTGGTGAACCAGGTGGAAAGGACAGGCAGGGTCTAAGAGCTGAGCAGGGAAGGCTCTGTGGGGTCCAGGGAGGTTGCCGGCCCTGATGGGGGCATCGCAGATATGGGTCCGAGGCTGTGCGCAGACTGCCTGCTGCAGCCAAGGATGCAGGCCTGGCCTCTCGGAGCCTCCACTTTTCCATCTGAGGAATGGGGACAGTAATATTTACCCCGGAGCTGGTGCTATACTCCAATAAGTTGAAGGCTCTAAAGTGCCCAGCTCAGGTCTGGGGCCAAGTGAACCCAGCCAACCTTTCAGCAGGTCTTGGGAGGAGCAGAAAAGACAATGGGCTGAGGTGAGTTCAGGTCCCTCGCAGCCTGGCCCTTTCTCTCTGTTGCTCCTGGTATCTCACCCTCTCCATAATGAACATTTACTCTGTGTGCAAAGGGCCTCACCTACAGCATCTCAGTCACTTGATAGCGTGGAGGTGAATTTGAAGGCTCAGCCCCTGAGCTCACAGCCACTGCACCACGGTCCCAGTCTCCAGAGATACAGGCAGGATGCTCAGGGGTGACTTCACCCAGGGAGAGACCAGTGTCCTGGGAGGAGGTGAAGAGAGGGGACCAGGAAATGTGTGCCTGCTTAGAGCCAGAGAGGTCCCCGCAAGGGGCCAGGAGGTGAAGCTTCTCCCCCTTCAGAGTCCCTAGAGAGGCTCAGAGACTGGAAGTGATTTTTTCCCCTTGAAGCCAATTACTATGGGGAGATTCTGTGAATCACGGTTTACGGGAATGCTTAAGTCCCAGGAGTATAATTCAGGCACCTCTCCTTGGATTTCTTGGCTTGGCTGCCGTTTGGAAACTTGCAAGTGGAAGTACTTGTCATCCATCATGAACACGCTAGCTTCCCAGAGCTGAGAACACAAGTGCCTTCCAGGGTGTGCCCAGGTACCCTTGGTAGGCCAGAGCTTCATCAAGGTGCTGGGGGTGGGGTGGGGTGAGAAGGACGTGGGCTTGCAAATAAAAAGGCAAACAGAGAGAAGTCCTGCCTTTTCCCTTGCAATCTGTGCTCTCCCCTGATTTGCACCCAACCTGTGTCACCTCCTGTGGCTCCTGCAAGCTGTCTTTGTACACCTCCATGTAGGTGCAGGTGCGGCTATATTCTCTCTCTCTGCCTCCAGCGTCCTCCAGGAACAGGTAACTACCTTGTGTTCTTACTTCATCTTATGCCCTGGAAATCCTTCCAGGGGATACCTGGAGTGCGTCCTTGTCCTTTTCACAAATAGTAAGCTGCCTCAGTCAGAGGCCTGGCAGGAAACAGATGGCTCACTCAGATTGGGCACACAGTAGTACAGTTTAATTTATACCTTTAAATTTCGATCCGTTTAGATAGTGTTCTGATGAACAGTGTGAGATGTGGAGGTGCAGATCTAACCTGATCTCTTTCTAGAAAGCTGCCTATTTATCCTTACATCACTTATTAAAGAGCTGGTTCATCTTTACTAAATGAGACACTGCCTTTGTCATTTACTAACTCCTGTGTGAGTCTGGGTCTCTGTCTGCTCTCTTGGTGTCACAACTGTATCTGCACAACAGTGTGGGGCTGCACCCATGTAATATTAAGGTTTTATAGTGTTTTAATATCAGATAGGCTGGTTTCCTCTCATTGCTTCTTTTCAGTGTTCCAGGTACTTTTACAACTTGCCTTTGCAAACTGCAGGTTGATGAAGCATATAATTTCCACTCTTCTCATTTCCCTGGGCTCCCTCTCTTCTCTCCTCCAGGTGAACATCTAATGGCAGGGGGTGCCTTTAATTGGCAAGTTTGCATTATTTTTTAGTTACTCTGTGTTCAGAATTGGATAAGGAAGAAGGAAATAATGTTTTTGGACTCCGATATTCATGATGTAAAATGTGAGCCGGCCACACCATCTACAGCCCTGTTCTCTCCCTCGCCTGTCCTCATCACCCTGGCTCTTTGGGTGCTGCACATGCGGCTGGTGCCCTTCCCCCACAGCACCTGTTATTCTGCTGTTCCCAGGGTTTCGTCCCTCTCCCCTTCCTCTGGAGGGCTCTGCCTGACAATCCTTCTCTTAGAAGTCACTGTCCTTTATCCACATGGGTACGAGACAGATATCTATCTCTAACTGTGACAGCTTTCCAGGAGCAGGTCCACATTCATAATCCAGATGTAGCTAGGTGCAAGCAGCCAGCATGCCTGAGAGGTGTTCTCTGCTCAAAAGAACTCATCCATTCTGCCTATTAGATGTCTTCACATTCTGCACGTGCCCCTACCAAGCCCACTGCCTTTCTTCTCACCCCGTGTCCACGCACCTCCGTAGTGACAGCTCACACTACCGACATGCCGCCTCCCTCTCTTTACTCTCCTGTCTGCTGCTCACTCCGTGCTTGGTCCTCTCAATTCCCTTTATACATGGTACTTCCTCCAGCTGGCCACCTCCTCCTCCTTCCTGAATTGCAGTAATGCTCCTTCCTGCGAGGGAACTTTCTGGTCTGCTGTTGAGAGGCTGCCAACATGCTCTCTAGAATGCAAATCTGTTGATGTCATTTCCCCGATGCCAGCTCAAGGTCTCCCTGTGGCTCTCAGGATGAAATTCAAACTCATTGATTTGGCATCCTTGGCCTTTTGTGGCATGTCGCCTGGACTCAGTTTATCCCAC